>JAVQIZ010053390.1:0-14596 GCA_036023535.2 Galaxias brevipinnis
CATTGGTGGGTGAGCCTTCGGCGATACCTTACTTCTGATTGGCTAGTTGCTCTATCAATTGCGCTGTACTCTTCAAAATAAAGGTTCTACCGCTTTGCTTTTAGACAGTGCAATGTCAACACACACATAATCATATAGCCTACATACACAAACCATACTTGTATTGGAGGCTGAGGCCCTTTAGCCTGTCATAATTGATGATTGTAATTTCATAATAATTTATTATTATGCTCTTGCATCGTCTATTTTGAAAAACACAGTAAGTTTTCTTTAGGATGTACTGGAGTTGGAGGCATCAGGTACCAAAGTTCAGTTGAGGCCAATACATACACCTAGGCTAACGATATTCAAACTCATTTTTTCACAACTACACACCTTGCCATTGCCTGAAAGGCTGTCACGCAAGGATGAAGCCCTTACTACAAGTCTAGTCACATTTTCAATTCTAAACACAAGCACAACATCCCCCAACATTGGTCGCTTTCTGGGTACATTTCACACCATGAACAATTAACACAAATGCCCTATTTAAACTTAAGAAGATACTGACTTGCAGGATAATACTTATGGATGATTTGGAAAGAAACTTCCCTTTTTTGATGGAGATATTTGCAAGAAATATTCCAGATATTTCTCAATTAAAAACAACAAATCTAGATCAGTAGGATACAACAAAAGTTGTAACATAAGTAATATATTTATTTAAATAATGAACGTGCGTTACGATTATTATTCTTTAAGGTAGCGGTCAGTCAAACACTACCACTAAAGTTATCTTGCAAACTGGTATTTTTGCCCCTTTGGAGAATAAAAAAAATAGCATCCATAAACTCATTCCTACTTTGGGGTTACAGGAATGCCAAAAATATTATATTAGGGAATTCAGAGTACCTCAACAGTAGTCCATTAACATTAACTGGTTTACCAGAATTATATTATAGTTTAACAAGTTTCGATAAAATAAAGATCTAAGCTTTTACAAAATGGTCGATTGTTGGAACCTTATTTTATAACAGTGTCCTGGACGGAAATACCGGAAAGGACAGCATCGCGATGAGTGTTCCCAGGATGTTCTTCCGTACGGTTCACGTTCTTAATCATATTTGTCAGCTGCGATTCCAGCCAAATTCGGTGAATCTGACGTTGATTTTACGTAGCAATATGTCAATATAACAAGTTATAATTTGAGTTGAACTACGACTAGCTATGTAGCCTAACGTTAGGTATCGTTCAACTCGTTAGCCGCACCAATCTGAGACAGTAATTTAGGTATCGTTCAACTCGTTAGCCGCACCAATCTGAGACAGTAATTTATCAGCGTTATCCAGTCACATTAGTTTGCCTAGTGGAAAGGCAATTACTAAAAAGTGTATATAAATACGTCGCAAAGAAAAGGTTCAATAACAAAGACAATAACGACAACATTGCTGGAATTATGGTGTCTCATCAACAGAAAAGAGTTTTGAGATATGTAGAAAAAGGGAGTCTGTTGAAGCTGAAGTCCTACTTACGTAAACACTCGGACCTCGATGTCAACTTCTCTCACGGTAAAAAGCAGAGAAGTCCCTTGCACATGGCTTGTTCTTCAAAGGATGACGCCATCCTCCAACTTTTGTTGCAACATGGGGCGGACATTCTTCATAAGGACCATAAAGGGGATACTCCTTTACACATTGCAGCTAACAAAGCTCTGAAATATGGAAAAAGAGGTGGAATATTTTTGTAAACTAATTTTATGGTTCTTGCCCAGCTCAATTATCTTAGATTTAATAATATAATGTATGCTTCTTACTCTTCAGTATATGATGATCTCGTTGTGCCACTACGAAATCATTGTCAACAAGCTATGAATGCACCAAACAACGCTGGAATTACACCCCAGGACCTGATGCAATGGATGAGATGGAACGAGGTATAAAATGCTGTCCTGTTAAGTTCTAATTGATATACACCTGTTCTCTTTGAACAAATGAATATATCGTTCTCTTACTGTCATGTTTTGGCCTTGTAGGCTCAGACAAACATCAAGGACACACCACAAGCAGATGCTGAGAAAGAGTGGCAGCAGAAACTGTTTGGCGAATGCCAGGATGAGTTCTTTGAAATGTTTGCTCAATATGATAGTGAGTTTTCAATGCTATGTCTTCTACACTATTTTTGATTTATTGGCTGTTTCAAAATCCTAATACCATTGTCTTTAACTTACAGATGATGATTTCCTTACAGTTGATGAGGATGAGGAGGACTTTGGAGATTGGGCAGAACGGATTCGACATGAATACTTCTCTAAACAGCATGCTGAGGCACAAAGATTGGCAGCATCAGCTATTGGTGGGAGGAAAAGAAAGACTAAGAAAGAAGCAGAACAGGAGGAGCAAAGTCATAGGGAATTGCACCAGAGACTGCAGAGGGAGCATGAAGAATACCTGGCGCGAGCAGCCCGGAAAGCAGAAGAGACCCGCCAGGGAAAGAAGCAACGTTATGAACAGAGATGTGCAGCCACTTTCCAGAGTGACTCTTCAGTGTCCAGCACAAAGTTGGGCTATGCTGACATCCCCTGGCCAGCCCCACGGGGTACAGTGCCAGAGATGGTGGAAGTGATGCTGCATGGCTCTGACCGTAAAGATATCCCTGTGTTTCGTAAAATTCTCAAGAGGCAGCAGGCCCTGTGGCATCCAGATAAATTTGCCCAACGCTGTGGCACTCGGCTGGAGGAAAAGGAGAAGCAAAGGATCCTGGACACGGTCACAGCTCTTTCACAGGAGCTCAACAAGCTGGCTCAAAGTCTAAAATAAAATCAACTTGGATGTCAGTCATCATAGCCTTTGCCTTGTGTGATTGTTTTGGGGGGGCGTAGAAATGTCTGGACTGGACTGGCCTGACCGCTGCTGATGGACAGTCAGAAGCATTTGTATGGAAAATGTATTTATTCAATATTGATCGTTGCTATATTTAATGAATAGACAGACACAACTTCATTTTAATGAGTAAAAAATATTACTTTGTCAGTCGGCATTGATTTGATTTTTTTTGTGCAAAGTTAATTAACTAGTGCAGTCAATATACTTTATAATTTAATGATTACACTGTTTTTACACACTCGTATGATTATTATTCCTTTACATCAGATCTATTTGTATGGCACATTTCATACACAAAGGGAATTCAATGTGTTCTACGCAAGGCAAGCAGAAACATACAAGGACGAAACAAAAGACCAAGAAAAAAACGTAAACAATTATATGAGAAATAAAATGGCTAAGAAGGACCAATTCAGCCTAATGCGATGGATAAAATATAGGTTTTTAGTCTGGATTTAAAAGTATTCTGGCTTAGAGCGAGTCTCATGTCTCAGGAAGTTGGTTCCAGATATGTATTGCATAGTAGGTTAGCACTGCTTCACAGTTTTTGGTTTTAACTCTGGAAACTGTTAGGAGACCTGCTTCAGATGACTTGAGGGATAGAGAGGGTTCATACTGTATTACCGTGTCGGTAATGTATTTTGGCCCCAAATTAGTTTGTGACTTGTTCCATCAGCTGCAATATGTATTTTTTTTCCTCAGTATATCTTAATGCGACAAATGTATTTTGTTTTATACTGATTGCACCCCATTCCAACTTTACTCCTTCACTTTTGTAAATAAAAAATATTTTGCGGATAAGCACAAAAGGCAGATAGATTGTCGGCCCAATTTCAGTAATAGAGCAGAATAAATGAGGGGATGCTGGTTGCCAGGTTCCTTCATTGTTCTCCTTTTTCTGACATCGTACTATTTTTTCACGTTTCAAGTAAAGCTGTGGTTTTCAATCAAATAATAAATTAATCGAAAGCAAAGGAACCAATAGTATATACAACCTTTATGTTTGTCTGTCGCTGCATGTTTCACTGCAAGTGAAGGGGTGTGCAATCATATGGGTTTATTATTCAGAAACGGGGCCCATCGATTTTTTATAGAAGAATCTTATTGAGTATTATCTGAGGTACAACAGTTCTGATGTAATATTATTACACCTTCCCGTTAGATGCAAATAAACGTGATTCCACCAATTGCTGGCAAAAACATATCTGGCAACCTTTAGACGCAATCTGTGTCAAATGGATTGCCGTGGGTTGGTGTAGTGCTAATAAAGACAGCTCTGCTTTGCCTCCTGTTAAACCATTGTGCTTTTGGCGTAGACCACATTTACATAATTTTTTATTCGTGACCTTAATGTAGGCTTGAGTTTTATATTTTAGAATTTGAACTGCATTGCGACAGCAATATTGTGGCAAATAACATAATGCTATCTTAGGTTCCTTACAGCCAGCGCATGATATTGTTTAATCGTGAAGCTCGTTCAATGAGGGAACGTTAATGTTTACCTTGCAGGGACTTATATAGGTAAGATCGTTTCAGTCCTTTATCACAATCATGCAGCTAGGCTAGCTGGCTAGGACCTGTTTGATGCGCGTTCTCTTCTTATGACAGCCTCTGATCTAGGGTGGCACGCTTGTTATATTTAACATTTCGGCAACAGTTTCTAGAGACATCAGCTGGGTTCAAATTGGTGTGCAAACAGAGATGTACAAAATGGTTAGGATCTTGTAGATTTTGAAAATCGTCATGTCGCATTTGCGTTTTTGATTTACCGCTTGTCAGATACAGAATAAGGCCGGAGGGAGGAGATTTCATCAGCAAGGTGGTAGATAAGATGGTGTTCCGAAGTGAAGAGATGTGCTTGGCGCAATTGTTTCTGCAGTCCGGCTCGGCATATGACTGCATTAGTGAGCTCGGAGAAATGGGACTGGTCGAGTTTCGAGATGTAAGTAGCTATTCCTGTATGATCATAAATACGCTAAATCCCATTACAGGCTCATTCTAAATCATGTGTGGTGCGGGTCGTTTCAGATGAATGCAATAACCTGACCTGTGTGTACGTCTGTGTCTGTGCGCGTTCGCGCGCGCGCGCGTGTAGGCTATGTATGTTCGTGTGCATTAAGAGGACCCAGAGATAATTGCTGGTGTGTCAGACAGATTTGCACAAGAGGCTTTGATTGACCCCTCTCAGTTATTCCTATTATGATTGGGAGACTAGATTGGGTGTCCTTATTCACCCTGTGAAAAATATTTACCAGTTCACAAAATTATACAGCTCAAAGTGATAGAAATGTATATTTAATATTTTCTTTGATAATAGCTTCAGAAATGATGATGCACATTGATTCACCTTAACTGTCACCTGACTGTAGTCCTCCTCTGGTTTCAGCTCAATCCCAGTGTCAGCTCGTTCCAGCGCCGCTTCGTCAGCGAAATCAAGAGGTGTGAGGAGATGGAGAGGATTCTTGGTAAGACAGTTGAGATTCGTACCACTGGGATAAACATCTGACCCAAAGGTCCGTAAGCAGGGACCTAAAAGCATCTGCATGCTTTCAATGTGCCCTTTTACCGACAGGGTACCTTCTAAGAGAGATCCGAAAGGCCATTATTGCTGTCCCAGAAGATGATGACAGTCCAGTTGCCCCTCCCCCAAAGCAAGTCCTTGAAATCATGGTCAGTCTGCTGAATGAGGAACAGAGAAGCAGTGCAGTGCAGTGATTGACAATAATGTTACATCATCAATGAAATGTTATATTTTTTTTGCAGTAGTATAAGATACCAGTGTTGTAAATGTATTAGTGTGGATTAAGTGTGACAAGTAACAAGCTATACCATTATGTAATTCATCACTTTGGTGTTGACTTGTGCTGATTAAACTGAATGAGAAGTGTTTCTATCTTTTATGGATGGTATGGAGAAGTGTCCATAAACTGTGCTTCCTTCGGCTGTTGTCCCCAGGAGCAGCTTCAGAGGCTGGAGGTGGAGCTCAGCGAGGTGACCAGGAACAAAGACAAGCTTCAGAGGAACCTGCTGGAGCTCACCGAGTACACACACATGCTGAAGATTACACGCACCTTCGTACACAGCCGCTCGAGGGTGAGCCAATTCAAACATGACATACTGCATTTGTTCGTAATACTTTAGCCAATGTTCTCTAGAATAAAACTATTTTCATAGACTCTCATCAGACTCTTTCAGCAGATATTACCCTTGGTTTACAATGCATATTTGTGTCCCGTGTTCCTGTCTTTGTGTTTTGTATCCTGGGGTGTGAGTGGTAGGAGCAAAGTGAGCTGACTGTAATTAATGGCACAGTCACAACATAGGTATTAGGAGGACCAGCTGACTCCTCACAGGCTCTGTTGTGTTGCTAAAAGGCACTCTGGACACACACTCTAGACCTTTTTTAAACAACGGCTTTGCTGCCAGGAAAATACCGTGATCACATCCATTGCCTGATCCACCGGGGCAATGTGTTGTATGTTTGTAGCCCGTCAGCTACAGTTAATGCATTGTAATGAGTGAATGGTTTATTTTTGTGTGAAGCACGACGCCCTAGGACCACAGTATGAGGAGTTTCCCACTGTGGAAACAGACACGGTAGCAGGATGCACTGGGATGCAGAGACTGGGAGCCAAGCTGGGGTAAGTTCTAACATATCTCACAAACTGATGTTTTTTGACACGTACACCACAGACTACGACATGCCTTAATGTTATGACTTAAAACACAAAACTTCTAGTCTCAGTGTCTCCAAAAGGCACATATTATCTCTTTGGTGACCCGGCCTTCGCGCTGACCGTCCCCTCACCCCTGAACCACATCCCAGGCGGGAACATCCGCTAGGATGTCAAATTTGGCCACAACACTTACCAAATGATGTGGAGATTTGGGACGTCAGTTTTCACCGCTCCCTTATTGTCAGGGAATGGTTTGCTGCCTGCCAACGAATGCTGATGGAGTTCCTTCCACCCTATTCACCCTTCCTGAATCCCATTGAAGACTTATTTTCAGCATGGAGGTGGAAGGTCTATGTTCACCTGCCCCATAACCAGTTATCTTTACTGGATGCCATGAATGCTGGTTGTGAGGACGTCACATCTGAGGGCTGCAGAGGGTGGCTGCAACATGCCAGATGTTTCTTCCCTCTGTGCCTTGAAAGGCAAGACATCAGGTGTGATGTCGATGAAGTGCTGTGGCCTAACAGGGAGGAGAGACTGGAAGCCCAATGAGACCGTAATATCTGTGATGAATACTAATAAACATGTTTTTTCCCCCTCATTTGTGTGTCCATGAAATCTTTTACATTAACAGCAATACTATGTACACAGTCTGTCCAGTTTTGATGCAAATACATAGAATTTTGAGGGTTTATGCAATGATCAGAAGGTGCTATTCATTTGGTGACATTGTTGTAGAGATTGACTGACTTTGTGTGTTTTGACGCATGTGGTTAACAAAGGAAAGTACCTGCCACTCGAACCTCAGGAGGGAACAGTCTTCAGGGAGGAGATGGACTTGGTGAAACATTCCTTTGATGTCTCCACTTATTGCCACAGCATGCTCTCGGAACCGCAGTAGTATTCCAAAGAGTGAGGCACCGAGGGTAGGACCCAGGGGTAGCAACTCATTCTGGCCACGGTACTGATAGGAGCAGTTGAACACAATGCGGTTTTTACCATTGTGTGTCACCATGTGGTGAGAAATGAACCACAGTTCTCCTTTGTCCTGGAGGGAGTGGTAGGGACTCTGGATTGCCACTACACTTGTCTGTATCTGCTTCTGGATCTCATTCTTATAAGCCTCTGCACGCTCTGGGTTCTTGTTGAGGCGTATCTTTGTACCTCTCAAACTCGGCGTGACAGCTTATTCAGTAACTTGCAGGAGGGGCATATCTCTGATGCGCAGAAATGGGGTGGCATAACGGAGTGCCCCACCTACTTCCACACGAGTGGTTTTGGCTTCAAGGCTGCTTGGTCCTGCTTTGATCTCATCACCTCTTTTTCATTTCTGTACGGTAGAATATCTACCTGCCAGAGCTTCTCCACATTTTGAAGAACTCTACTGTGTGCTGATCAACTGCCTTTAACAGACACTGTTGTGGTCTTAGTGGTGGCTGGACTAACATTGATGGGCCTTGTAGAGTCCAAGCCAGGCTTGTCCAGATAGCTGCTGGCCCTCCAGGAGGGCCCAACTTGACGGGCTTCACGGGGGTGATGAGGTGAGGGTTCTGAACCAATGAGTAGTAGAGGTTTGGCATTCTTGAAAGACTGAAATGGCACTCCACTATGCTTGTATTTCTTTCGTAACTTGTACGTTGGGCAACAGTGGTCTGTCAGACCGAGATGGGTTGCTGCGAAGGCTTCGGTAATGTGGTAGCTAGTCTGGGTCCTTGCTGCTATATATGGAAGATATGGAAGGACTCTGATAAACTGTGCAGGGTCTGGACGTCCTGTCGAATGTTTCGCAGTGGTAGGTCTTCTGGTGTTCCCCGCAGACCGAGCTCTCTTGCAGCCGCAGACAGGAACATTGTTCTCTCTGACCCATCGTCTATGATGGCATAGATGTCTAGAGTATGATTCTCATGATAGAGGAGAACTGGAATGACTTTAAGCAGAACTCAATTGCCTGCAGCTGGTCTGTGTACTAGTAGCACCTCAGCTGTAGAACTCACTAAGCAGCTTTCCCCCATTCTTTCACTTGTGGCCTCTTTCGCTGGTCGTTCGTTTACCTTGTGAAGAACTTGCAAGTGTTGTCTTTGACACAGACCACAGAGCTTCTTGAGATTACACTGTGCAGCTTGCTGAGACTCCGCACAGCGCCAGCATCTCTTATTGGCTCTTATCCAGTCTGTCAGCTGCTCCTTGGAGAGTTTTGTCACAGCCGTGGGGTAGCTTACTGAGCAGGTGGGCCATGTGTGACCCACAGCAGAGTTCAACATTGCCTTCTGGTCCCAGGGTTCTCAACAGGCCGACTAACGACTGCAAACCTCTCAAAGGCTGCTGTATCTCCACTGACATCAGGGGCATCGATAACACTGGCAATCTTCTGGAGCACAATCTGGTGGGGCTGGCCAAACTAATCAGTGAGAGCTAATATTGTGTCGGAATATGGTGTAAGTGAATTCAGAAATGTGTCTGCGATCAGCTTCGCCTCTTCCACCTTTAGATGGTCTACCAGGACCTGGTACTTAAAGAGTTCTGTCCCTGCTGTGGGATGCAAGTTCTCCAGCACTATCTTTAATCTGCCAAACTCACTGGAGTCTCGGTGACAGAAGTCAGAGATCTTTTGCTTGGAGAGGAGGGCTGGCTTCTCTCCGCAATGATGTAGGGTGGGCCACTCGTTCTCCCATATGCTGCAACTCACCCGTCATCTTATCTAGTTGCTCTAAGGTCTGATGATTGTCTAGCTGCATTCTTTGGCCCTCAGTATCTGGCCATGGTGGGGGCTCAGGTCATGCCCCGTCGTGGTAGCTAGTGATGAAGTTTGATAAAGGAGAAATCTGATACTCCTAATCATACTGTGTCCGTCAATCTGGCCATCTCCTCCTTAACCCGATGGAGCTCGGACACGTTTGCGTACATGGCCTGTTGTGATTGTCTGAGCCTGGAGTTCTCTTGCGTAACCTTCCCTAAGCTACTCTCGGTAGTCCCTACTCCCCACTACTTGCTGACTAGAATATATTCTTTGTTCCTGCATAGACTCCATATTGGTTGATTGGTGGGGGGCTTGGTGGTGTTCTGAACAATGCCGCTGACTGTCTTGGTGGTATTGTTTGAACTCCTCTTAATCTTCCCTCCACTCATTACTTCGGTGCAAAGTCCATGGAGAAGAATGGTAAGTCCTGCTGACCTTTCCCCCATCACCCACATACTTCTCTTTGTGCCCTTGTGCACTGTGCCTGTGGCCTACGAAGTCCACCTCATACTCCTCTAACTAGGATAGTAGACCGGTGTCTCTCTGTGGGTGAGCTCCCGTCTCCATCCTTCCCATGGTAAAGGTATCCATCCGGCTTGAAGGACCTTAAATGTTAGTGAAGCTACTCTAATAAAGGCTGGTTTTGCACGGGTGTATCGTTGAGGACACTTGGGGTAAAGGTATCCATCCGGCTTGAAGGACCTTAAATGTTAGTGAAGCTACTCTAATAAAGGCTGCCTTTGCACGGGTGTATCGTTGAGGACACTTGGAGAGGAGAAAGAGGTTGTGCATTAAAGGGATACTTCACCGATTTCCCAAAACAATATATGTTGTTCTATAGGGTAATTTAAGTAAGTATATTGAACAAGTTCGGGTCTTAGGATCAGTGTAAATGAAATTAACGTATTTTTCCAACTACAGCTATTGAAATGATTACTTCATTGCAAACTACAATACTCTAACTCATTGCGCGATAGGGCTGAACAATTAATCGATTTCAAACTGAAATTGCGATTTGAGAAATTGCAATTAACAAATTGCAAAGGCTGCAATTTAAGTTAGCTCGTCTATTCAGGGTTTAAACGGTCAATGCGTATACAATCGCATACCATCCTCGTGTGACAGTCGTGCTCACCAATCAGAAGTAGCCTAATGTGACTACGTATACGTCCACCAACAAGGACAAAACCCAAGGAAAGAAATTGTCAATTTAGCATCTTTCGCATCATTCAGACCCTCCTACTGTCTTTATTTCTAAAAGACAAATAGCAACAAATCTAGCTATCCATTCAGCCCATCAAGGAAAATGTGAGAAACCTAAGCAAATCTAATAAATTGTAATTTATTCCAATGCATTATACTAAGAGTAATTGCAGATAAGAGCAGGCAGGTCTTTCTCCGATCACTCCCTCTCTTACCTTGCGCAGGCAGCCAGTGTTTCAGGCAGGAGATTGTTTACAGAAAGGTCCTATTATTTTCTAGATTTGTTTTATTACTTCATTTAACTTACCTAACAGTGACAGCTTTTGAGATAATTGTTCTACGTTCTATGCCAATATTTAAAAAACACTTATTCATTGTTGAAATCAATTCATATCTTTTCAGTTCCCATCTTTGCACTAAAATATAGTGCAGGTAATGCTCCATCATGTTTAAATATATTAAACAGTGAATATTGAACTGAAGCTTTACATAAAAAAAGCATATATTGCAAATCAAATCGCATTATGTCAGAAAAATCACAATTAGATATTTTCCCCAAATTGTTCAGCTCTACTGTGCGACCCTGTCCATGTCACATCTCCAGCACCAGGACGTAGGCGTGTGAGAGGTATGTGGCTTGAAATTTGCTTTCCTGAGTTTCGAACTGAACTATAACAGTGTTGTGTTACAGACATTTAAAAGTCCTCTTGTGAGTTTTGCACCTCACGAAAGCCAGTGAAGTTGGCAGATGGTATCTCGTATTCTACTGACCACACATGCTGGTAGGGGGATATAATTATTTTTCCCTAAGGTCTATCTGCGTAACATTAATTCCAGAAACAAACGATATGCAGCCAGACGAAATTGAAAACAATAGCAAATGCAAAATACACAATACATTAGAAAACTATGCTGTAGAATAAAGAAAACAATTATAGATGCACATTTATATCACTGATATAATAAAAAAAAACATATTATTAGTCAACAGGGTTGTCTAAATTCTCATCTTCTGTCTCAGCTGCTAAAGCCTCTTTCTACCAATCAAAATTATCAGAGGATGCCTCAAACCCCAGAAGCAAGCACTTAACACTTTCTGTTTTACGACCTTTTCAATAAATAGTAAGACTTTAGTGCCCCTTTGAGCCGTAAACAGTAACATCAGTGACGCACCTTTACCTTCAGTTACTATACAATGATTGCAAACCTAAAACATGTTAGTTTGCGATGAGTAGTATAGATACAGTGGTTTATAGAATCTTTGGCCTATATAACAATGACAACTGATTGTTGTGTAAAATTTGAACTTAACATATGAAACAAATGGTGGGTGTGTGTGTGTGTGTGTGTGTGGGGTCATGGCATGTGCCTCAATTCAGCTGCTTTCTGTTCCATCAGCTTTTCAGTTTGCACCAGCTCACTGCATTTTCCCTTGTGTCTTCTTCTTAGGGTATTGGACTTAGTGATAAGTTGGGCCATTAATGTCCCAGATTTTCACTCTGCCTGCTCTGCTAGTTGATCCACGTATTTTTGAAAGATGTTGCACACATCAATTAGGACCTTTTTTTTTATTTTTCAGCTCCTATAGCTCATTTTCAACTCCTTTCCTCTTCAGGCCATGTGGAACTCTCTCTCTTCTTCCGTTGTAGTTCCAAGTATATCCTGTACTTTGACCTTGCGGAAGCTGCAGAAGCCAGTAGCTCCTTGGTGAGAGGTACTTTCAGAACCCCACAACAGACGTGACCTGATCACAGATCAACCTTTGTGCCTCCACCGATTCTTCAAGTATGTTGCAGGTTTCAACCTCCTTAATGATCTCTACCGTCGCTTGTGATAGAAGTAGAAGACTCAGGCAGAACCTTAATAGCTCAGGGTAGGACTTGCTTAATGCTGAGTGCTGGAACACATCAAGCTGCTGCTCCAGAGGCTGAAAGGAGAGGAACTGCTCATCTCTACCATCAACAGTGAGAAAGCTCTCGAACTGTTGGATGATCACATCACCTACAACGTTGACAGGGTAAATTAAAGAAGTCATGAGTTATAGGTCATTCAATTTCCTCCCAATCATCTGCTTCATCGTTCATTTGACAGATACACGGCTCACACCAGCTACACATAAAAAGGTAAGCAGTGTATAATTTCACTCAGAAACATTTGGAAAGAGCTTAGACACCTTCACACGGTTTACAGAAGAATGCACAGAAACGAAACCGTCCTGCAGAGACCTTTAACACACAGCCTTGGTAAATTTTAAAGAGCAATTCACTTCTACTGTCCCTAAACAATATATTTTCCTACCAGCTGAAACACATCCTGCCAACTGCTTACCCTGAAGGAATGTTTGGACTATACTCTTCACCTTTGTGATGCACCACTCTGGATCGCTGTTCATCTTTGTGGGATCCAAACATGCTATGTGCCTGACCACTGGACATTTCAGGGGGCTTTTCTCTTGCACTTTCCTGACCATGTTAACCAGGCCCTGCATACACTCTCTCCTGAAGGTGAGCAAAGAAAGCTCACTTATCCTGCTTGCTGGTATGCTCTGAAGTGCCTGACAAATAAGGAACAAGTACTATACATGGTGTAGAAGAGAGGCTGTATACATATTTTTAAGTTTGGCTCCATTTTTCATCAAACTTACACTACAAAAAGAGTTTCAAAATACATTAGTTGAAACTAAACAAAAATTGCTATTATAATTAGCATAATAAAATGGTAAAACTATCAACTTATTTACATTAAACTAGAGGGTCCAGTGTGCGGGTAGAGGAGAAAGTCCATTCATACGGATCTCTGAAAATAAAAATATAAAAATTACCTTGATGACAGATTCAGCACCCAGGCCTATCTCAGCATTCATTGTGGGGACCCAGTTTGCCTCATCACTTGCATCGACTTTGGTCACCTTCAGGGGGGTAAGGTCCTGTAGGAGCTCCCTCTTCACAAACTGCCTCAGTAAACTCTTATTAAGAAACTGCATTCAACTACTGACAGAACCATTAATATAGATAAATTCAGTTAAATTACTGTAATTATTACCTTCAGCAGCTCAGTCAAGTCTTTGGCCAAGAAAGGCAACACTGGCTCATCTGTTTGGAATTTTGTCAAGAAGGGGTAGAATGTCCTCGAAATCACCAGGAAAAACTGCAGCTTAACAACAATGAACGGATCCCCTTGTGCTGCTGCAATGTTGTCATAAGAGGCAGTGGCAGGGTTTGGGAACTTCTTCCTCTTGACAGCATCCAGATAAATCAGTGGCATTTGCCAAACCTACACTGCCCTTTCTGCCACAGAGACATTTTCAATCTGTGGCCACAGAATGGTAGAGGGAAGCAGGAGGACCCAGTCAGGCAAGCGAAGTCTTCTCTCCTTGCAGGAAAGTTGTGGAAGAGGAAGTGCATTGCTCTCAGGAGCTTTTCTAGCTGCCACATTGTAAACCCAGCCTTTAGTGCATAGTGTAAGGTGTGAAGACCACAGCTTCCAACAAGGACCTGCTGAGCACCTCCGTAGAGCTCTGCGTGCTCTTTCTGGAGAATATCCACCAACTTAAAGTTGACATTGGGTCCATCCATACCGATGGACAAAAGCTGCCTCATATTCAGTTGACCAACACATTCCTGTGAAGTGACACAGCAAAACGTTCGTTAACGACAAAAATGCTTAAATGTATATTAATGAAAAAAACGGGCAGATACACAGTAAGGTATATATTAGCACAAGTTTGTCACTAATTATTCTATTTAAATTAGTTATTTAAAAAAAAAAATCCAAAGAAAAACAATTATTTTGTGCTGTTCAAATTTCCTGAAGCAACTTACATGTTTAAAACAAATTACAAGTTGTATTGAAAAAAAACATGTTGCAAAGATCTCAGACACAACTGTGAATATTTTCACCCAGGTACCAGTCTCTATTCAAGCTAACTGCTAGCCTGGTAAGCCAACTACACTGTCACGAATAAAAAAAATTCTAGAGTGGTACATTGTACCTGTGATGGCAAATTTATCTTGTGTGCTAAAACTAATTTTTGTTATCTTAGGCAACCTCTGTTAGAACCTTGAGCTGTTATAGAGGAGTGCAACTTTCTGGAGCCAGTCTAATCTCTAGTTCCTCCC
>JAVQIZ010053392.1:0-14600 GCA_036023535.2 Galaxias brevipinnis
ATATATATATATATATAAACCATTGTATTTACAAAATGTAGAATTAGGAGAGCGTACGCTTACTTGAATCTGGATCAGAGGAGCACTGCCACTCTCTTGTTCAGGGACCCCCGAAGGCACTCTACGTCTCTGACCCTGCTTCACACTTTCCCTTTTCTCCTCTTTCTTTTTCTCCTTGCGCCTCTGCCTTTTACGTGTCTTCTTCCTGGTGGCGCGCAGGGAAAGTAAGCTTTGGATTGAAGCTGCGGATGGACTTGACACGTTGTTGTGGTCCAATGAAAGACTGCAGGAAAGACACAAAACACAAATGTGATGACACATGACGCTTATCAATCCTGATGACAAAGAGATATGAAGAAGTATGAGTAACGTCAATTCTATACCTGTCGGTAAAGCAGTTAGGCACAGCCACATAGGAACGTTCTGAACAGGAAGGGCTGAAAGCCTGAGAATCCTGGGTTTCACCTGTAGAGAAAAGACAAAACAAGGCTCGTGTCTGTGTCCCTCTCAGCCTTCTTCAGTGCAAGGGTCAATGGATCCATAAAAAACTAAAAGTATCTCCACATACTCACATTCAGCCTGTGCGATAAAGTTCGAGTTTTTCAGGGGTCCTTCTCCCACTTGTTCCGCTGTGCCATGTGTCAAGAGTTTGGTCAAAACAGGGTTGGAAGCCATGAGGTCCACTTTGCTCTCATTCTGCTCCTTATTCTCTGTCTTCTGGTCCGAGTTTGTCTGCCAGCTTGAGGCTCCCTTCAGCTCAGCTAGTGCCGCCCCAGAGAATGGTGTTGTTGAGTTTAAGGGCCTCTGCCTCACCGCCATCTCACCTGTTAGAAAAAAAAAAAAGCGGACTTAAATAGGGCCTATCCACTTTAGCATTCAAGCATTCAACGCCAAAACATTCAACCCTAGGACACATCTGCTCTTTAACAGCCAAACCTGCAAATCACATACACCTGTCGATTAGTAGAGCATAACTTTGGTCCAAGGGGCAATCAATCAGTCATGGCAGGATAGCTTACTCAATTACTACAATCCTGCTTTTGACAACTGAACCTCACACCTGCCTAGAATGGAATAATAGTAGGCATTGTGCTGCTGTGAAACAAAAATCGATATGAGTCTTTGTTGCTTCCTTCAAGTCCCACACGTCGGACCATCGCTATTGGGTGTTAATTTCAGGGTGTTGCTCATGATATGCTTTGAGAAGTCAAACTTTGTGGTGAATACAAGACGCAGGGAACTTGATCGCATCCTTGTTTTGACAGTTACAGCTATAAGGTCAAATGCAGGAATCACAATCTACTCTGAGTGTACTGGAAACAACTTAGGAGCAGGACAGGCCAGATTTTTATATTGAATTTGCAGCAAAGGTTTCACTTCAAAAACAAAACAACAAACTATTTAATATTTAGTTTTCTGAAATAAGAAGTATTATTTGTGGAAACTTAAAATATAACACGTTTTTTTGGACACTAAAATAAAATTGAGAAATGTGTGATTTTTTTTTATATTATTTTAAATGAAACTTTAGGTATATTGAGAGTGTGTGATCACGCATACACTGTAAGATGACCAGCATTGTAAAACAAGTTTCCTGGTGCTAAATAACAGGGTTTAGTGATGTAAAATATAAAATACGACAAGGCTAATCCAGGCATTCGTGGTATGGTACATGTGCAGGCAATATACATTTGGCACTGTAAATTCCAGGGCTTAAGTTGCTGCCTGTTGCATGAGTGTGTCAGGGTCTGACTTTGGTTTATCTATGCCCTTCAGCTTTTGACCTCCAGGGACACATAAAAGCTTGTTGTGGTGGTTCTAATGGTCATGACTCACCAGTTCATGAAGGAGTATGTGCCTGCAGATATGTTCTTTATGTTCAAACAACTTAATTAGATAAAAATGGTTTCAAAACTCAGATCTTACCATTAGGTTCAAGAATGGCAATACATGATTATATAGACCCATTTGTCACAAGAAAATACAATTGGAATAATAAAAAAGTAAACATCCACATGGCTTGCATTTGGCAATCCGTCTCATCATAGATGTTCTTTGTGGGACTAACATGGTCATTATATTCATTACAACTCTCACTTCCTGCTAAAGCTCGTTTTCAGCACATGCAGCCGTGCTGTAAAAACACCACACCCCAACAGAGCTCTAAATAGGGCAGAAGCAAAGACTGACAAAGAGCAGAACATAGGCACATATATTTAAGAGGGGGAAACATACCTACAGAAACAGGTCTGGATTGGTATCTTGATTGTCCGTTTTAAAACAACTTTTGATTAAAAAACATATGCTTCATGATACGTTTGTCTACAGCACAATCACCATAAATCCTGATTTTCCCTTGGCCGTGTATAAGTGTCTCTGCTCTGCTTTCTCCGACGGAATTCTTGCTGTGTACCTTGGTTGCTCAGCGGCGCTTGATCCTGGCTGCCTGCCAAGCAGGGTGAGGAGCAGTGATTGGCTGAAGGTTACTTACGGGAAATGCATCCACTTCCCCACACCCCCTCTCACTCTTTCAATTTTCTCGACACATGCTTCCCACTCTTCCTATATCTCAAGCCTGCCTATTGGGACACTGAAAGACACTCTTTAGGCTGAGTTTCTGGAAGTTAAACCATATGTTACTAAGTTCCACTTTTGCTCCTGACAGAAAATATATATAATTATCTTAATTTTACATCATAGCCTAGAAGTGGAGAAGGGGGAGTAGTTTAGGGTATTATACAAAATGACATTGACAATGAAAATTGCTGACTTACAATATGTATTTCAATATCTTAAGATAAAATAATGAACTTCAATCAAACGTTGCTGATGACTAATCAAGATATTCTTTGTGCCATGCCCATCCGTAATAGGTTTATTTAAAAGTGTGTTGTTTCGATGGCCCTTGACTGTTATTGGAAAAAACTCCTCTAGCCTACGGTGACACAGTTTCTAGAACAGAACATATTCTCACTAATCACACACAGGTGTCACCAACCAACCAAACATAAGCCCAACTGAACCGCCACTCACCCACTCTCACGATAAAAGCTCCTTCCACATTCTCATGGTGTACTGAACCTTCCACCATTTCATATACGTGTTTTGACCTTGTTTTTCATTGAGTTCTGTAAAGTAGTTGCAAGTATATTGTGCTTTTGTTTAGCTTTCCCTTCTGCTATCTTATTTCCTCTGCATGATGTACTGGCTTGTTTACCGCTTTTGCAGAACTAAAGTTTGTAAAGTGCACTGGCACCGTAGTTAAGTACTATCTGTTGAATCAAGAACTCGTTATTTGTCATGAAACCTCATTCAATCTTCCTCATAACTGAACCCAATCCAACCACATCAAACCTCAGTCTATGTGTCATTCCACATTTACTCTCTGCCAAATATGACACTGCTTTCCATTCCAAACTTAACACTCAAAATGTTATTCAATATTACATATTAGTGAAAATTTAATAAATTAGTTTTTACAGTTAGTAGTGTTAGAGTCAAGTAAACAAAACAAAACATTTTTTAAGTAATGTTCCAATGTTGGTTATGTGAGGGACTTGAGGAAAGTCATTATTACCAAAAAATAAATCCATCCATTTTGAATAGGCCTATTATGTATGTATAAACATTCCTCTATTTATATAAACTATCATTTAAAAGAAAAAGCCTTTTTGCCTTCATCCATTTTGGGAAGAGGATTAACACAATAACCATTAGCCTAAAGTGTACAGTATCTCTTGATAATTAACAGTGTACAAGCCATGTGCGGTACCACATCCAAATATGCAAGACGTGATTGTTAAATTTA
This sequence comes from Galaxias brevipinnis, assembly GCA_036023535.2. Lineage (NCBI taxonomy): Eukaryota > Metazoa > Chordata > Actinopteri > Galaxiiformes > Galaxiidae > Galaxias > Galaxias brevipinnis. Next base: position 3,809 of record JAVQIZ010053392.1, read on the forward strand.
AATTGTGAGTTTAAGTTATCTAGTTTAATGGCTTCTAAAACCATTGGTAACCCGCCCTGTAGCCTACCTTAAAATAATATGCCGTTATAAACCCATAAGCACAATAAATGATGTCCCTCAGTACATTTGGAGTGGATTCTCTCAAACCTTATTTTTTACAACATACTCAAACACCCAAGACCAAATCCAACTCATGAAGAACGCGGACAGCAGCAGCTCAAAGGCAACCTACACTGGTGTTTGCAATACCTGCATAGCCTATTGTAGACTTATGAAGATCACTAACCAAGGTGCTAAAAACATTTATGCAAAAGTCGAAAAGCAAACAGATTACATAATGCAACCAAACATTGGAAAGATTGCGCATAATGTAGCCTACTTTCACTCGAAATTAGAGGCCTACCTATCACTTTGAGAATCCTTTCATGCTCATATGCGAACTTCCTTATAGCAGGCGCCGCCATTTCACATTAGGTCGATTCATTTCGGCAGGGTGTCTTCGCTAGAGTACAGTTAAACTGTTTTTTAATGTAAGCTTCAATAGTAGACCCACTCACCTTCTACTACGCCTTTTCTTGGGAAACGTTAGACCTTTATAAGTCCCGTCGATTGGAGTTTAGTCGAAGTCGTCTGTCAAACCCAATTCGCTCAAGCGCACCAAAAAATGATTGCGTCACATGGGTGTGAAAAACGAAAGTAGCCCAATTTCACGAACAAATGGCCGATTTGCCTGTGGAACTTTAAAGTTGCCAACGTTTTGTAATTTTTCTGTTTACTTTGATCACAAACATCTGCAATGCTTTAGAAGAAGCTTGTTTTCATGATGATGGAACTTTCTCTGAAATCTAGTTGGCCTAATTGTATCTGGTCAACTGTTTTTTTTCTGAAACTTTGTTTTGTTTGTTTATTTAATTTTTAGCCAACAACGTTGACACTTTTGAGTATTTGGTAAAGGTGTTCGTCTGTCAAAATATTTTATGGTCCTAGTTGGCCGCATGATGGCATCCTAATCCGTGGTTTGAAACCAAGTGGATGTATTTCTGTATGGTGAGCAAGTCTGGCGTAAAAATGGCTGCCGTGCCAGCTGAGTGTTACATTGGCGACCAAACTTGTAACTGCTTAATAACCCAGTAGTTGGCCCCAGTTACTATTAAGTAAGTGCAGTTAGTGCTTGTTGCACTGTTTGGTTGTTTCTTAGTTTTTGTTTGTTTATGCGAGGACCATCATGTACATACTGCACCTATTACCAAATTCAGTGAACTTTCAGAAGTGGACTGGTCCATTGGTGTCCATTCCCTCGCTGTCCATGGTACTGAAACCGTTTTGACAACAGACAGGCTTTAAATGGCTTGCTTTCGTAGTTGCATTCCTATATATTTTAAATAGCCTATAAGTAGCTTTTGTTCAGCTATTGATTTTGGACATACTTGAATTTGAAATTGTCCGTCTATGAAACTAAGGGACACAGTGTAGGCATAACCTTAAATATTTGGGATAATATCAATTATCCAAATGAACTTGAATCAATTCAGAGCAACTTATTTGTCATAGGTTCTCATACCTTATTGGCAGGGTACACCAATATATGTCAAGTCTCTGCTATGGGGTCATTATCTATAGGCCTATTTTGCGGAGAGAATAAACTCGAGATGCAATGGCAGTCAATGCATTATTGATATACTTTTAAACATACGATATTCAACTCTCCCTGCATCAATTGGCAGCAATACAACATCAGAAGTCATGTGAGATGTCTAATACATGTTTGCACAGCTCGAACGTTTGTGTTACACAGACACATTACGATTAGTCTATCTTGCAACAATCTGACTCCTTTTGTCTCTGCCCCTTTAGTTCTACTTTAGTCTGAGTGGCAATGATCGTTTATTATCCAGGCACTTACAACTTGAAAGAGTCTCCTGTTAATCTATTATTTTCGAAGGACATGGGTATGGTGTACATTTGTATAGACAGCAATGCTATATGGGGTATATTCATGCAAAAGCTTTTGTCGATTTTTGAAATATCCTAATCCTTATTATCACATGGAGTTTCTTCAAAACTATCAGAATTCATTTATTCATCAAACTAGGTAAAAGCTGCACACACCTTGGTGCGCTCCTATATAAATTGGAAGCCTCTATCCGCTTTGGTGGACAAGTACTGCCTCTGGCTGGAATACATTTTCAACCAAACTGTAGATACAGAAATGATTAAAGATATAGAATTTTACAGCAAAAAAAAAAAAAAATGGAAAAGAGGAAGATGTATTCCCCTCTCCGACTGCCTGAAGTTCACATCAAAGGTAGCCTAGCTGCTCAATGCTCAACAGTAAATGAAATAGTCTCACTGTTCCATTATCCTGTCAGGATTGGAAAACATTTGTTTTATTACGATTTGAAAGATGATTGTCTCTTAATTATCTTTAAATATTAAATAACTTAGATAAACAACTTTATCTATGAACGATAGCTACTTTGTCGACTTTGTATTGGTGTGGTTATTTCTTTATTCTTTGTAATGATATTGCCTCTATCATGTAGGCCCCTACTATACTTAAATGTGTTAAAAAATGAACTTGCAATACGTGACACTGCAAATGTTTGCCACTGTGCCGTTTGATTTCTTTAATCTTAGACTTTTCAATGTCTCATAAAAAAATTGTCAGGTTGGTTTGTTTTCCCCAAAAGAGGGCGCGGCCTAGACGAACAACGTTGGTGAAGTACTGGCGATCATGTCAGGCAAAGTCAATTGGCCAAAGTTTATATCATTCAAGATATGCATGTTTTAATTGGACAGTTGGGTGGACAATGGGCGTTTCCTGTTGCTGCAGCTAAATTGCTTTTGCAGAAGGTTTGCTTGTTCATATGAAGACGAAAGGCAGTTTGCTGCTGCGTAAAGAAAATGGCTGACAGATTTTCTAGGTTCAACGAGGAGCGTGATTTCCAGGTAATGTTAGTAAGATAATTGCTTATTGCAGAAAAACAATAGTCAATTGTGCATATGCATTCAGTGCATTAACAGTGTAAAGTGGTAGAATGATAACTGAATGGGCAAAAACAGTTTAGAGGAATCAATTGGACCCGCTTTAACGTCATCGGCTCCCTGACCTGAGCTTGTCTTTAGCAGCTAACTAATCAGCTGCTAAACCAAGCTAGCTAGCCGCAGACAAGTCATGGCTGTGCAGTTTCGTAGCCTTTTTGGTCCGTTGTCAAAGCCTAGTTTACGTTAGCTAATATGTTAGCCAGTTTTTGTAAAAACGATGTGTTACTGTTAGTGGTATTACATTAACCAATCTCGACCTGTACATTTTGCGCGGTAGTACAGCTTTGTAAATTAAGTTATTTTTGTGACCTTGGCTTGGCTTGTTCAAATTAGTAGATTAGTTATTGACGTGAAGAAGTACGTATTAGCTCGCTAACACCGTTTACGTTACGTTAGCTCAGCTGACTGTTTTAGCATTATTGCCTGAATGATCAGATTAAAGTTGGTTCAAGTTTAAGGGAGCTATATCGTTTTAGCTACTTTTATGACATAAGTTACGTTGTGAGTTAGTTACTTTTTGGCTGTCTGGTCTAATACTTTATATATTAACTTGTCTATAACGTTTACTAAGTTCTTCTTTTCCTTGTATCTTTTAAGTTCAAGGCCTCCATCTACATCTTGCATAATGTCAATCTATTTCTGTGTCTACAAGTACCAGGCAGTAATTAGTTTGAGGCCGAAAATGCTATTAAGATTTATTTACATAGACTAAGAAGTTGCATTAACACGCTAAGACCATCATTGTTGATTGGCCTTTTTCTGCTCTTCTGTCATCAAGAATAGCTAACGTTCATCTTACATTTACTGATGAAAAATAAAGAAAATGGTGCAAAAATCATGAGCTTTCAAATTTTTTGGACGATCAATTTGGGGCATAGGGACATACTACGTTATTCTATATTTCATTCGTTTTAGAAAAAATCTTGAAATAGTTCCAACTCACACAATACATTTACTATCTGTCAATTGTTAAAGAGGAATGATTTACAAAACAGGCTCTGATTATTTATACTTTGTTTGCTAGTCATCATCCATCTAAATATCATATTTTTTCCAGCCAAGTTTTTCGGTAAATAGATCTATGTTTATGGCATGTCAATGGATGCCCATTGCAGCTGTTGTAGAAGAGGCAGGTGCAGAAGGGTGTACAATGCTCTGCTGCTAGCTAGTACACTTCTGTGTGTAATTCAGAGCAAAGGGAAGATTGCTACCTACCAGCTGTTCCCAGCATGCCGTCTGCCATAGGCCCCAGGAGGCCTCTCAGCAAGGCCCCCTGTGAGGGACAGAGGAATATAGAAACCCAGGGAATACCTTAAGTTGTGCAAAATAAACATTGTAAAAAGCCATTGTTATTGTAAATAGCTATTTATTTATTGTTTAATAGGCTGTCACTAATTGTGCACGACCAATATTTGCATTAAAGAGCGAATTTGTAATCCAGCCGATCAGCTACACCATTTCAAGTAATAAATGACCAACATAGCTTCAGTTATTGTACTTATCCTCCAAATATAATGAGATGCTTAAAAGCCTGAAAATAATAATGGGTGGGAAACAATTGGTGAACTGTGTGAAAACGTCACTGTACAGCCTACTTACAATCTTTACGTGGACAATTCTAACTCATGATTTGCATGTTTTATTAGAGATGCTTGTATAGTAGCATATAGCATCATGATAAACTTACTTTTGCTATGTTTTTAAACTATTCCTTGCTAAAAGGACTAGGAAAAACGTGTGCTACAATATTTCAAATAAAACATGTTTTGATAAATTACTAATGTTATGAGCTGAGAGGGGTTCCCATTCTATCTGTAGAACCCAGCGGGGGGGAATTAAACTGGATGGGATTAAGGCACTGAATGGTTCCTGTGAATGCAAACCCTGAGGGAGGTGAAAATCATCCGTCTTCTTTTTCCAGTGCTCATTCCTCACATTCTGCTGATGGCAGAGTTTCCTTTTTTAATTTGCATTGCCAAACTAATATGGAAGTATTTAGGGAGGGGCCAGAATGACTACAATGATGTTTTCCCTAGCTATGGTTGAGCGATGTGTTAAAAAACCACATGCCAATGTTGACCTGCTGAAGCATCGTAATGGGACGATGTTAGGCATGGAGGTGGGGGGTTTTATGCTTCTTGGGCAAAAATTACCTTTTTATTATTCTAGCAGCATCAACGACACACCCTGCGTTATTTGCTGTAGGTGTAGATTGCAAAACTACTGTTATTGCGAAAGGTGACCAAACCAGCAATCTCCTACAGCACCTGTGCATCACTTGTGGAATCAGTCAAAATGTCACCAAGTTAGCCTTCGATAATTGGAGCCTTTGCGAAATGTCTGCAGTACAAAGAGATACCATGAGGTAGAATAAAGGTACCACTGCCGGGTATGATGGTTTTCTTTCACGTCCTTTCACACTGAAGACATTAGTCAAAGAAATGTTGCTAACGTTTGATAAAGCAGGATGAGGCTAGCAGCGTTGTCGCAAAACTCACACTTAAGATATTAGCCTGCGCTTAGATTCCTATTTAATTTGTTGACTTTTGGTTTATTTAGATTACACAATTTGTATTCGATTTAGTTCATATACAAAAACACAATCCTAAACAGCGTTTTTTTAATATAGAGGCCTGAGCCACATTATAATTTGTTACCAATGTTTGTTATTATGAAATGTTATGCAAACAACGGAAATAATTCAACATTTCTTTTTAATTTCATATTAGTTTGGAAATTCTTCAGCCTATAGCTCAGCCTGTGGAACCTTGCCATAAGCTAGCTTCAATATTTAAGGGCAATTCTAATGGTGTTTTTACTGTTTAATGCAGTGACACAGAATGTAAACATCACGATGTGGGCCCACATCATGTGATGTCAGCAAAACATCACTATGTAATAATCGTCCCAACCCTAACCCATACCACTTTTTATTCAGCATTTTGTCGAACCTTTGAAGTTGTATATTTTTTATGCATTTGATTGAGTATCATGATTTACAACATCAAAAAGGTAATTAGGCTTGCTTGTACAAACCTGGATAAGGTTTTAGCTTATGCCGGAGGTCAGAGTCTGTTCCAGGCTGTCTCGACTTGTAGTGAAGCAGAGGTGGTCATATGCGGTGGCTGGCTGTGCTTGAAACGGTCTGTGAGATTTATTTGAGGATTTAGATTTTTTGACTTGCATACATACCAAAAGTAGTAACAATGCGTTACTTGTACAATTTGTGGTACAAAAAGTAATCCGTTTTGTAGCATGCTTTTTTTCCCCGCTCTCTGTGTAAGGGTTGGCAAGCTGTTGATGTTGATGATGGGAGTGTAATGAAAGAGTCTGTGTTGAAGACGGAACGTCGCCCAGGATAGTTTGTGCTCTGTGTGTGAGGCCTCGAGTCACTCCAGACATTCAGATGCTCAGTATTCACAGAGGGTGTTTGTCCTTGACTACACATACAGGAGCCCGCTGCCAAGCAACACTGCACAGGGAACACCCAGTGGCACAGATGGAACTTGGCCTATTCTGTGGAACAGAACCAATGCTTGATAATTGCAGTACCTCCTGCTTCCCACGGTCATACTACGCAACTTATCATTTGTTATTGGTTTTGAGATTTCACCTGTATTTGGGAGTTATCATTGGACCTTTTTTTTCTTAAAAACAGAAGCCTCGTTGCAGCAGTGACCTTGTATGCCTCAGCAATTGCCTTTAATGCAAAATGCATGGTACAGAGCAAAACTAGTTCCAAATTGTGTTCTTGGTGTGATTCATATTATAAATGAGGTGTCTTTTTACTTTGTATGCCTCCTAAACTGTGGAACTCCAGTGAAAAGATGAGGTCATTGTGGTGGGTAGGAGCTGCAACTAATGGCTGATGGGCAGAAAACTCTGTGGAGTGGGAGGCATTATTTGCTGATGTATAACTCACCCATTCCCCCTTTCCCACCCATACTGTCAGTCTGCAGTGCCTCTCTAATTGATTTCTGTTGTGAACATGCTGATGCAGCCCCTTCGATCTTAATTTATGACCAATAATGTTTAATCATGTCACAATTCTATGAATTATTGATTCTGAGCTGTTGGATTTTACAGAGGTTCAATTCTTTGTCAGTGACCAGACTAATAGACGAGGCAGAAGGCCAACTTTGAAAAGGTCCCTATAAGTAGACAACGCCAGCTTATAGTTTACTGAGACGGGATTTATTACATTAGTGATGTTGATGCTGCTTTAAGATTGATTGGCTTTATGAGTCTTTCCTTCTTTCTTTTTTAACCCATTTATTAATCCTCAAGGTACTTAATGGTTGTTTTTTAGAGCTATTTGATTTTGAAGGTCAATGTTCTCAAAACACCACGTCTGTCAGAATGTCGTCTGATCTGGTTTACTTAATGAGGTGACCTTCATCTGTCCTCTGCCTCTGCTTAGAGAACGTAACGGATCGAAACGCCGTCTAACCATGAAACACACGTTAGCCTGCTCATTACTCATCTCGTCACGGCCGTGTGACAAGGGACAATTTCAGTTTGAACTTCAATACCTTCCTTATTATAAAAGAAGTAAGAACGACTTAACGCCGGTGTGTTGTTCTGTCTGCCGACCCCGTTCCATTGATTAGCCATCACGATTTTCTCCTAGAACCAAAGAGAAATGGTGGGAAGAGCTATACCTATCTCTGCCTGGCCAGATATGGAGCTGTTCAAAATGTGCACAAACGGCAAGCGGAGATAAGGCACTTCAGAATAGTCTCCAGGCCTGGCCAATATGGCAGGGCGTGGCGGGGAGTTTGATGCATAAAGATATGGCTATCAAGTTTTACAGCTCCTTGAATATTTAAAACGGTCCGTTTCCCTCCCCCCATCTTCTATTTGAGTTGGTCCTAAGTTGATTCAGTGTGCTCGAGTGTGGTAGTTTGAACAAAGTATATTTCTGTGATGGGTTTTTAGGCTCCTGCGATGTGAAATGTTTTCACTTCCTCAGTCTTTCCCAAGGCCTTCTTCCCCTTTCTCAGTTATGTTCCACTTGTCCTTTTGGGGGTTTTCGCTTCCCACTGGCTTCACTTTTAGTGTTGTGTTTTTCAGTTCATGACAGAGTGTTATTTTTCTCCTGTATCTCTCAGGGTGGGAATCACTTTGACCACTATGAAGAAGGCCAGTTGGAGCTGGAGCAGGCGTCCCTGGACAAACCCATAGAATCGGTAAGGCCGCATCCATAACCCCTGCCCCATTGGACCAGCTGTGAGAGTGGTCGAATGGTCCAGAGAGGAATATAAGCCAAGCCCCCCCCGTCCTCATACATTCTACTCATATGATAGATGCATCCATTATTCACGTGATACCATCTGAGCTATAGAATCACCTGTTATAATTCCATTAGAGCTTTTTATAGTTTTCCCCCTCTGAGGTCCTCTGTCTAGTTTGTTTCCTCAACCAGATAGTTATAAAATCATGTACTCTTTACATAGAAACTATACATCAATGACTGTCTCCATTTTGCAATTTAGTCACCTTGTTACTGTTAGCTGAGATGAAAGGTGGAGTGGATGAAGCACTGTCACCTATGAACAACAGTCTAGTTAAGTACCGGAGCCAATCAGCCTGGTTTAACTGACGAATGGCTATTTGTATTAAGGCAATCAGAGAAACTGTATGACATATTAATGCTCAAGGGTTAACAAGTTGTATTGCTTTAAGATAGATGAAAGAAGCTTGTGTTTCCTAAAGTTTAAAATGGCTCAATTTCTTTAAAACTGTCAGTGCTTTATTCACTCCAGACAAGACGTCAAATAATAGGAAGTGTATGCTTGATGTAATTTGTGTGTGTGTATGTGTGTGTTTGTGTGTCTAATTTTAGTATTTGTGTGTTAGTTTACTGTGTGTGTTTGTATGTATTAGGACAGTTATCTTATTGTACACAACTTGGGGTGTTCGACATTTCTCTCCTGCAGCGAATTGGCCCCCTATTAGCTAAGCTGCAATGACCCGGTTTGTATTTGCACGCTCTGCTTTCCTACTCCTATCTTTTTAGGGTCTTCTCGTAACGCTTCTCTGACTGTCTCTCTACCTCTGTCTCTATCTCTTCTGTCGTACTCCTCACACCTTTGTCTTTCTCTCTCTGTCCTCTCCATACTACACTGTGATTGGGTGTACGGTACCCTCTGTCATTCTGTGCTGGCATGGTGCTTGTGCAACTGGGACTGCATTTTTCGCTGACGAGGCACATAGATAATATCGCAGGCAGCTCTGTTCTCTCCCCGCCCCCATCTCCTGCTTTTCCTCCTTCCCTGCCCCCCCCCCCTCCCTCTTTTATCTCGATTAGGCATCACGGTGAGCAGGCCCAAACACAACTCATTTTCCCAAATGCCAGTACCTCTCTCCGGAACCTTATGAATTTTAAACCAGCCCAGTTAATAACGTCGGCTGCAGCATTATTCAAGCTAGGTAGATCGATGCTTAGGCCTTCTTTATTTATTGACAAAATGTAGCCTTTAATTCATAATAGGCTTATTTCTGAACCTCTCTTTCATGTAAATTACAATAGCTATAGATTAGACCAAAGGGGATTCATGGCGTTGGTACATATTTTTCTGTTTTAAGGCATTTTAGAGCTAGCCAATGTCAGTACCAATGTCACCTAAAAGAGATAGATGGCTACAGTTTGGATATGAAAATGATATTCAAATTTCAATTTATCTATATTCACAGATCAGTTAGCCGAGCATGTGACTCAGCCCCACATGTCCCTAAGTGATTCGGCCTATCGGTCGGGAAGGTCTGCGCTTTGTGCTGTGGAGTCACCCGCCATAGGTAGAGCAGCCCCCTGACAGAGGGCAGTAGGGGAATGGAGAGGTGGCCTGCTCACCTGGCCAAAGTGGATCTCTTGCTCCTGCACTATTGTCTATGGAGGGGTGCTGAGGGCCAGGCTGCAGCAGCACACAGCTCTTGAACCACGTGGATAAGAGCCCCTATCCCAAGGGCTGCCTACTGTCCCTCGCTCTCAACAGTGTGACACTGCTACCCTCCCTAAACCCCCCCCCCTTCCCTCCGCAAGTCGGACGCCGTGGGTCAATGGGTCGACACATTGCTACGGCCGACCCCTGTCACCTCAGTGGCGACGGCAACGAGCCTCTGAGGTCATAGGGCCAGTGACAGTGGTCAGCAGTCAGGCCTCACGTCCGTCCAGAGCTGTGTGTGTGCGCCCCCCCCCCGGTCCAGCCTCTCGGAGCCCCTCCCCTGCCACTCATTGTGTGTGATCTGTAGGCAGCTAGAGGTCTGTGGTTCTCTATTGGGATCTGTTATTTTTTTTCTTTTTCTAACTTTCCCCTTGGCCCTCTCTTCCTCGCTCTCTCTTCCTCGCTCTCTCTTTCTCTCTCTCTCTGGCTCTCTCTCTCTCTCTCTCTCTCTCTCTCTCTCTCTCTCTCCTTGTTTAACATTGTTTTTGCATTGCATGTGTAGCATTCAGTGCTAGTCCTCACACTCTGTCCTAATCACTACTACACTTGTTCCTTCCCGAGTCCTTTTTTCTCCCAGTTTCTGCTCCACCCCTCCCACCTCCCCAGTCCCAGAGAGATATGCAGTGGGCAGCCTCTGAGCCCCACCCCCACCGGTAATCCACTAAACACATGCACCAGATGGGCCACAGGTTCCCTGCTCGATGGCCGGTGTTATTTGACTGACAAAGACTGATATCACACCCTACCACGTCACACCGACCTTTCTTCCACTCGGGCCGGGCGGCAGGTCACGGTCGCTTTGA
>JAVQIZ010053394.1:0-23900 GCA_036023535.2 Galaxias brevipinnis
GAACAAAACTGTCCCTTTTGTTTCTTTACAAATTAGCAGGCATTGTGTGGATGTAATGAATTTATTATTGGGTTACCATGTGCACTTTGACCCCATGGAGATAATGCAAAACAAACAGATTCGTAAGGGATCAAATATTCACACATTCATCTGCACTAGAATCAGCATTGCATTAATGTAATCTAATCTAATCTGTAATCTGCTATCCATTGCACCGTATACCCTTCCCAGAGAGGATAAACTGTAGATGCCACAGCGCTGAGTGCCTTGGTTCTGAGTGGTCAGAAATGCCCACTGAGACACATAAAGGAGAAATCAGAGCCATGAATCACACATGAACTGGGGTCTGGCAGTTCACCCACCAAGGCTGAGCCCTAAGCCTTTCACTCAGCGCTGTGCCATGTTTTTATCCCACCCTCCCTCACTATCCGTCTCTCTGATTGCTATCCAGCTTCTGCAGTAGCTCTGCTCCCTGGGGACCAGGACAGGCCAAGTTGCAGGGACCAATTAAATGGCCATGCTCGGTTTATTTATTTTTTGCAGAGATTACACCAGCCGTCTTTCAGCTTTCTCTCTTCATGCTGGTTCCCCTGATAGTAATTTAGATGATGCGTGTAAAATATTCCCCTCAAACTGGACCAGTCAAGCAGGAGTAACACGCTGCCTTACTCTGCACAGTCAGTACAACTGTCGAGGAGGTCTTTCAACGACGGGGGCTAGTGGAGATGATTCAAGTAAAATGTTTCCAAGAATCCCATGACAAAAGCGTGGCTTCATTCAATACATTGGAGATTAGATTCTGTCTTTTCTTTTGCCATCTTCGTTCCCAGTGCAATGAGATATTGTTGAATGTACCCCTCAATATTGGACATGTGGTTTTCTCAATCGTACTGTGGGGTATTTTAAACTGTCACTATTGGTCTCACACCTAATTCCCTTGTGTTAACCATTTCATGACGTAGGACATATGTCGAGTTTAGTCACACAATATCTATATACAAATGTATTTTTTCTACTGACCTGCATTCTACCGTTCAGATGATCTTTGGAGACATTCTGCTAATACTACCAAATAATGCCATAGCATCACATTAAGGTTAATTCAATGTTACAAGGATGCCTTCTGCATGCATATGTTGAGGTTGCTTGGTTTATCAGAAATATGCTTCAGTATGTAAACACCTTGTCTTGTAGACAGTGCCTGAGCAGTCAATATTAACTGTCCTGGCTCTGTTGAATATCCCTATACTTCCACCAGCTGTCTCCTGTGAGCTTGTCAATCTCCCGCAGCCTTTTAACACCTTTTCCAGGGTGTTTGCCCGAAACGGTTAATTTCTTCCGCTGTATGATTAATGGGCATCATGATTATAACAATACGGCACCTCCAATCTTTTAAGGGGTAGCGATGGGACGATCAAAAGTGACGTCTTGATGAGACATGCTTCCTCCTAGAACATAATTTTGCACCTGTGACAATTAAGATGGAACCTTGCCAAGTGAAAATGCCTAAAAAATGTGTTCTCTGTTGAATGGAACATATTAGTAATTTGTCTTAGTTTAATAGCTTCACTGTCGTTTAGCAAACATGGTATTAATTTCAAAGCATTTGTTATTTTTAAACATATTATACAGGTAATTATACTCTGGGCATCTACAGTATGTTGTTTGAGAGATGCAGCTATTCAACATGCTGAATGCGCACCTTTAACACACATGTTATAGCCCCTGCCCCCAATCCATTTTGATAATTGACTTCATAAAAACTTGCAAAGTTATGCACTTTTTGAAGAGCCCACAGCTAGAAAAGATAGGTTACATCGAGCAAACCTGACAGAAAAGGAAAGGATGAGCGAGTAAGCACATTTGAAAATCTTGGATTAATCTGGATAGTGGTCTCTTATCATTACTCGTCCATGACTTGAAGTTGATCACATCAACTGAGGGCAGAAAGACATACTAGTGGTGACATGCAAGTTTTTAACCAGCCACTTGCTCTGTCATTCAACTTGGTCGACATATGATGCTTCAACAAAATGTACCGATCAAAGATGATGGAGAATTGAAAAGACATCTTAGTCAATTGACCTTGGAAATACCTTGGCTCATTAACCATGGTCAAGAACCTTGTAGAGCCTTTCAAAGTCAATTGAGTTTCCACAGAACAGTTTAGCGAGTCTCACTCTCAGCCCAATCTCCCAGGCTATTTTTATCCATCCGACTGACAGATCAAGTGGCACTGATCAGCACACCTGCTCCTCGGTGCTAAGGGGCAGAGGGAGCAAAACAGGAACTCATACATCAATGTGTCACAGGCCAGGATTGTCCAACAATCCCTCGGGAGCAACCTCCCACCACAAGGTCCTGACCAGGGACCCTCTCAAACTCCATTTCAGACCAAATTCGCCTCAAGTTAGATTTTTATGTAAAGTAATGCATAAGAAACTTAACTCCTTCTCCACTTCCGAAGTCAGCCTTAAACGGCAGAGTACATGTAAGCTATGGTATGGTACAACATTTGCCTCCAAGATAAAGCTCAACATAAAATTTGCTATAGTAAGCCAATCATTGTTCCCCAACCAAGTGCCCTCTCTGATGCCGTCATTAAGGGTATACAATGGCTGAGAGAGAAAATTATGTTCTGAAAAAGTGTTATAGATACCTACATTGTCTTTGTGAAAACATGACATTTCTCTCGAACATTCAGGGAAATTTCAACCCTGTTTTGCAAAGGAGCGTGCAGTTTGAAGCTAATTAAATTCGGACAAACTGACATTGAAACCATATCAGTGAAACCACTGAATACATGCTCTACTCAATGTTGGTGGAAGCAACCCAACAGAGGGACAATGGAGTCTGGATAAATATGTCTGGGGTCACTGGAAGGGCTTCTCTAAGCAGGGATCACTGAACCCTGTAAGGAAAGAGTGAACATCTGAGAAAGCAGGACGGCTTTTGAAATGCTAGGCTTTTAAGGAGTGACAGTGGCCTCTCCATTCCTATTTGTAAAGGCTGCTATGACAGTTGCAAGGCCTTTGTCTGACAGATGGGGAATTGTGTACATGTGGACAGGTGGAGGTGTCTAATTGGGTCACAACAGTGAAACGGTACAAAACAGCTTTGGCTCTCCAGAGTCCTTGTCACCATGGAGGAGGACTGATAATACAAGTGTGGAAACCTGATAAAAAACAAGCGCAAAACCGACATTTCTTTTCAAATATATATATGTTTTTGCAAGAAACGTTGCTCCATCAATCACACTTCATACTAGTAAGGCTTTTGCAAACCATTTATTGTGCAAAGATGATGGTTTAGTTGTAGTTCTAATGCCATCATCTGAAAATACATGTATTTATTGTATTTCCTATCTTGTACCTCTCTCTGATTTTTTACATTTAAACTGGACCTGAATCTGTCATCAATCAGGTGAGCAAGCTTGTTACTTCATAACTGTCATAAACGAAATGATGACAATTGTTTAAAATATGTTTTATTGTAGATTATGTGGATTGTGTGTAGAATGCTCAGCATTACTTGACTGAACAACCTGTGTGATACGTGAAAGCTACAAGGTACACAGCTTGCTAACAAAATCATTTAGTTCACATTATGTTCCCACATGTTTCACATTTTTGCTTCTAGATGTAACTTCATGTAACAAAAAATAAAACACTCTTCAACAAGTTTTTGAGAAAAATAAAAGCATTGTTTTGCCTTTGCAACCGTGAGAACAAAACAACAGTTGATTGTCCTTGTTCGCATTGTAATATTGTCTGTTTTAACAAAGGCGTGGGCTGACTTTAACAAAGGCTACCAAGTTTGTAGGATGATACAGTGAAGTGAAGTACATACAGACATGCATGGCTTTTAAGTAGAAACCCATCTTTGTCTGATTGCTCCGCCTAACAATACTTTCAGTACTACATAAACTAAAAACCTACTTTTGACAGAAAAATAATCTCAGTATCCTAATACTCAGTATATTAAAATAGGCATGCATTTGATAGTATTGGTTACAATCACTTCTCAAAGCCAAACTGGAATTCTGTGTGCTGCTGAAGTAAGCCGTAATGCTGCATCTGCAACACATACAAATCACTTGACACACCAGTTCACAATCAAATGTCGATGTCAATGAGGGAGAGGGAAGGTATTTAAATGACCTGAAGTCAAAAGTTAGCTTCTGAGCTTGTCGGGTGAGGTGAAGGGAAAATGCTCCAACCTCCACCACAAATGCCACCTCGGGTCTTATTATCCGTTCAAAAGGGGGATCGATGTATGTGCCTGCCTCTGAGCATCGTGCCGTATATGTTACGGCAGGTTGCTTCAAAATGCTTAGCAGACCCAACAACACCAAACTGAATTGTATTCACATTGAATACATGTTTAAGACAGATGAGTTTGTCCGACTGAAATGTGTGCCTTGTGTCCCTTGTGGCTACCTGAGGTCAAATCATCTGGTCATCTTTGAGCTGGCCTGTTTTATCTCCCCTAATAAAGTGGTGGACAGATAGAAAGACTCCCCATAGCCATGCCTGGCACTGTCTCTTTTGTTAGCTGTGATGCATTGCCCTAATATTGAGCATCACTACACAAACCCAGAATATAGCGCGAGACAGTTATCTGCGCCTTGGGAGATGCTACTTTACGGCAGAGAATATGTGGCATATTATTGGTGGAACATGGTGCATGGGCTGAAGCCTTCAGCAGTGCTTGTTAGTTTGGCAAAGATGCTGAGAGGAGATATACATTTGAGTAAATATTTTAAGAGCAGTGCAACATGGTATCTCTAAAGCCAATGCTTAAGGTTAGACTTAAGAACTGATGCGATAATCTTTCTCAGTGAATTATACTGACAATGTTGTTTTTGTCCTGAAGATGCCAACTATTGTGCTATACTAGAAGTGGCTTAGGGTGTATCATATAGGTATAGTGTGTCAAAATAGCTTAACTTTCACCATTTATACGGACTTACTTTTCTGATAACTCAGGACATCAAAGATTACAGAGCAGCATATTGGCTGTTTCCTGCAAAAGGGGATTGAGTTGATGGAAACCATTGATGAATATCTTGGCACATCTGTGACCATTATTTTGGAAAGCTGCAGGAAATCAATAGTGTTTGGTGGGGGATGCCTTGGGCAATAATACTAATGAATGCTTTTTTTATTTATTTTTTAACTTTTTTTATTCATAAAGTTTTGATTGGAACCCTGTCCATTTTGACTAATGAATGAAGGGCCTATGCTTTTTGCTCTAAACGCTCCTCCGCTATAAATTAGAGCATCTAATCACCTACAAATGTCACTCCATCTGCCTCGTATTCATATTCAATTCACCTTTCACATCATCAATAATAGGTAAGGTGTGCGCTGAGTGGATGAGTAGCAGGTACGATGGGTGTCCCTGGGCCTCAGAGACGATTCCAGGGAGGCCGAAGGGCCAGCGTGGGGGCCAGCCTAGTCCTCCTGTCTCGTCCAGCTAATGAGGCAGATGTCAGGTAGGCCAAAGGAGTCTCTCCTCGGTGCATTGAGCAGAGGGCCAAACCGAGCCCTGCCAGGATAATTGGCACCTGATGTGTCGGCCAATCGGGATGCACTGACATTCATTACACTTAATAATGCACTGCAGGCTCTTTGCACCCCCATCTAACCAGCTGCCTGCTCGCAAACCTAATGCCATTAGGCTTGAAAGCAACTGTGTCAAGCCCTCCTTTTTGACCGACTGTCCTCTGCGAGTGGAAGTGCTGGTTTTCCGGAAATGTCTGCCCAGCTGGCTGTCACTCTACCTCACTGGGGAGAATCACGTTCAGCTGATGAGTGATATGTTGCCAACCCAGTATTGAGGGTGCAGGCCACCCACTTGAGCAAATAAGTAACATATTCAGGGGACGTTGGATTTTTTTGCTGTCATGCGAGTGGAGTCTCTCAGCCCTTAGCTGACTAAAACCCCTGGTATTGTCAGGGTGACTGCTAGTGAAGCGTACTGTCTGCTGCCAGTCAGAGCCCAGTGGACTGGTGTCCCTGCCAGGTTGCCAGCTAATGTGTGCCATGTCCCGAGCACTCTCCTGATACAGCCTGCCAGTTTGTCCTTTCCAATCAGGCTTGAATTCCCTGCTCATGCTGCGTGTGCAGGAAGTGTGTCCAGAAGAGAAAAGTTCCTTCAGTCCAAGGATCACAGCAGGTTTCACCAGTGAACAGTATTCGCCTTCCCAGATTCTATCCCTTCAACATTTTCGTGGCATGGGGATGATGGTGGCAGATGGTCTGCTTTTAATGCAGCTGTGCACACGTTCCACATTCTATTCTCTTCATAGCATAAGAATGAGTTGAATGGAGTGACGTCCATATCCCAGGGACACCTAAGATGACTGACCCATTGTAAACAAGTCTGAGGGAAATGGCACAAACAACATTTGTAATCATGTTTCTTTTCAAGGCCCAACAATGATTTTACCTTGAACTTACTGTATGTTGGTTTTGTTCGACACACACGAGGGCCTTGCCAAATCCAAGATTGCCAGGTAGGCCTAATTCAACATTTTGATAATAGTATGTTAAAGATAGAGAAAATGTTGATCATGCTTTGGGTAGTTTGTAATGCAAAGGTGACTAAATACGGATAACCATATATCTTGTCCACACGTTTCTTCAGCATGTTCTCTCTTAAAGGGGCAATGCACTATAAAAACAAACTACAGGAAATCACAGCATACAGTATTGAAAGTCGTTCTTACCTGACTCCAGACATAATATTTATTTTTGTCATCAGGCAAGGTTAAGTAATAATTCTGTATCAATAAATAAATTAAAAAAGATAAAAGATAGTAATGTATTTTTATTTTTTAATAAATACATTTAAATGTTTGCAGTAAAGAAGAGTTCCCAGTAATTGTCTTGATGCCACATTTGCATTTATTGCTCCATAATAAAGGGCTTGTTTTCGTGCCCTATGAAAGCAAGCTGAGAATGAGAAAGGATGGGCGTAATGATATTCATTTAACATTTCCATAATGAAGGTTCATGTGTTAAATGAGTCAGAATTTCCCCTCCTCATAAAAATCCTTTAGGGACGCCTAATGAAAGCAATTTTTTCTCTCGATGATGGTATCACAGTAGCGCGCTGTCCAATTGTAGGCTTTCATCATCATAATGGCTATTTGTGTTTGTCGCAGAGATTAAACTTGTCAAGACATAATGGTAAAGAATGATAGGAAGAAAAAATGACTGTAGATCTGTTTATTCTAAGACAATTTTTATAATATGTAATATTCAATGAGCGAGTGTCTTGTATGAATGTGATAGAATGTGTTTATTAATTAGCCAGTTAGAGTCAATTGATAATTTAGCGTTGTGCAGAGGGAGTAAACAACTACTTTTTTTTCTCTGGTTTCAAGCTGCACACCAAAAGCAGTCAGCAAATTCTCGTTTAAGTGGAGCAGCTCAGACAAAGGCAAAAAGAGATGAGTGCTTCAGATAATGTTTTGTTGTTTTATTCATCTCTATAAATGCTGACCAGCTTTCGCTTGTGTGGATCTTATTGTGTTTGCAGTCAGAGCTGTGAACCTGCAAGTGTGTAATTAATTCTCCCCTGACTGCAAACACGTTCGAACCTGCCCTAGCTCACATTGGCAGGACAGCATGAAGCAATGCTGTTTCTTTGGATCTTGCTGCGCTGGTTGAATGCACATTTGAGACCTCTAAAATCACTAGTTTTGTTGCAACTCTTAATGTTAATGTACTGTCTATTTTTTCAGAAAAAGTATCAGGAGAAGTTGTGTTTTTTGATTTTGCTAGGAACCAAGTTGAAACAGTCATGCCCCCAGTGCACTTTTGCCCTCTGTTAAACTTAGCAACGGGCTATGCTTTGAAGTCTGCTGCATGTGGGTTACAGTTCCCTGCTTGTGGTCTCTGTGGTTTTGCTCTGCATAAATAACAGGGCTTTAGTATAGGTACTTTGAAAAAGGATCCACAAGGCTAAGACAAGCCTTATCAAATGTCTGCAATGCCTATCAAGTATGACCACTGTCGGTCATGTACAGATGAGGTATGCTTGTTTGTGGTCTTCGAAGTAAAAACAGGGTTAGTTTGGTTTGTAGCACTATTTCTACAATCTTTAACCCAATCACAAGAGGTGGGCACACTGACTAGCCTGCATGCTTAAATGTTGTGCTTTGAAACGGTCGGTCTTTCAAAACCTACCATCAGTAGATTTGGATTTGCAATTGGCTTATTCTAAAATGTTATGGCTGAAATACTAAATTTTGTGCAGAGCTGTCTATTGCAACATGGGGCAAGCACCTAACATCTCAATGTGTTTCAACTCTGTCTCAAATAACATCTTTGTCTGTCATGGTAGAGAAATCCCATTCCCGAGTCTCTGGCATAAAACTGCTTTAAAAGGCACTTTCAGACAGATTGTTCATCATACCAAGCCTGCCAGTTGCCACGACATGCAGTAACAGGCTGAACTGGCATGAAGGTCAAAGACAACAACTTCAACCAAAAACATTGAGAACAAAAAAATTGGTTTTATTTTGAAAGGTTACAATGAAACCTTTCATGCAAAGTCATCTCTCTGGATATGTGCACGTATTTGGCTAAACGTGTGCATTTGTATTGAAATTTAGCTCCAATTAGTGAAATCATACAGCCTCTTCTATTTACTGTAAAGCCAATATAGACATTTATTAGGTGTACCAAAAGGCTTAGGTTGTGCTGCATTGAACTTAACACGGATGGCACACTTTGTCAGTATATTGACGCTCTAAACAGTAGTGAGTAGAGGTAGTTGTGTAATGACACAGAATACAGATAACATACTACAGTATATTAGTTGGCTGTGGTCCACTGCTGCTTTCTTTGTGGGGTAGAAGTTGATATTCCCAACCATCTCCTCACACCTTACCTGACTTCGGTCTGTCTCATGTCTGTGCTGACTCAAGTGTTCTCTGTGGCAAGCAGAGGCAGCAGCAGATCCATGAGAGAGATCAGGGCACACACCTCTCTGGCTCTCTGTCCACGTCAGCTATTCTTTACTCCTCACCGCAGCGCCAGAGTTGAGTGGAAAGACTGCAGATGGCCAGCTCTAAAAGAGCATATCTGATTGCATCAGTGAATCTAGCTGGTACATAGTTGGTAAGCGTAGACTTTTTTTGGTCAGTGCTGGGCTGGATAGTAAAGACCAGGCAAGGTCAGATGCATGAACGCATGCACACGCGCCATCCAGTCTTAATTAGCATTAATCGCCGGCCCTCTTGTAAAGGCTACAGGCAGCCAATTATCAATGATTATGCGTGATTAGCTTCAGGGAAGGTGACAAAGTTCAAGGCTGGACTATTTTTACTGGCCAATATTCAGTGTACAGAGTTTGCCATGAAAACCGTGCCAAAACAATTCAACAATTCAGATTAAACTAGCCATGTCTTTGATATAGAAATACACGCCTCTGTAGTGCCAGGCCTGGTATTTTGGGACCATCGATGTGTGACCTCATCAGATAGTAAAATAATGTGCCGTGGAGATGAGGAACAATTGAAGTGGTTTCTTAAAAATCTTTTTGTTCTATTAGCAGTAATTGAATCTTTCACAGTTTCTATTAGATGATGTGAAAATGGGACAGCAGTCCACTGGTAATGGCACGTACTTTAGTAATGAGCTTAAAAACATTTGCTTATCTCACTAACTGAATACAGTTGAGCCATGCCCCTGGTTAAGAATGCAGCAAGAAGCTCCTAAAGCCCTGAGGAGATGGCAGGGATTTAAAACTCATTTGCATTGAACAATTGATTTCTCGCACCATCCTGTCCGCAATGTCAGTCATTCTCTCTTTTGAGTTTTAATTAAATCCCTTGCTGAGTTCTGTGTGGATTTCTGATTTGAAGTCGGAATCAATAGCAGCAAAGTGTCCAAAGATTGGGCCTATTCGGTAAATCAATTCCAACAATGCTTCCAGGTCGGTTCCTCTGTGGAGGGAGTCTACTTGACGCTGGGGTAGCAGAAGAGATATTATCTCTTCAATTGTAGCTGTCGCCAACCCCTGCTATGGAGCCCGCCACCCGATTCTTTGCTGTTTTAATATAACCCCCCCCCCCACACACACACACACCTTACACTCCCGCCACCTTGGTCTACATGATCAGCTCCTTTTACAAAGTATAATTTCATACGACTCATTATGAAATAGAACGTAGACGGCGCTATGCACATTTCACTATGTGAAATTCTCTGTCGAAGCCTACCAATAACGTGTTGGTGTCAATGAAAGCGTGCGATATGGAAATGAAAGGCCCATGTGATCACCTCATATGATAAGAGCTCAAGTGAAATAGCGAAAAGGCTGTTCAGCATACAATCACATTGTACAGAATTAACCTATTACATTATGTGGTGAATCTTGAACTAGAAAGACTGCAAGTCATTAGATAAACATTGACTTTATGCTGGAGTGCTGAAGGTGCAACATGCATGATTCTATTATAGTGATGTGATATCATAATTGTGTTGATTTAATAGCATGTTATTCGGTAAGATGGTTCGGTTAAGATGACCTATATTAAGGCCATTTCCCCTGGATTCCCCTCCAGGCCATCTGTGTCCACCATCAGTTCTCCCGTCCGCATGAGAGCCAAAAGCAGTAGGAGACTAAGCTTTGTGCAGCAGTCTGAGTAGTAATCAGTTTTCAACCTTCTATATTCAAACTACCTTGAAATAATTTAGATCATGCTAAGGGGGTTTGTTGCTGTTGAAGTAGTGATCTACACTATCCAACCACTAGGCTCAGAACACAAGAGTCTGCAATATGTGCAAAGGTCTTCATAACCGTTACATTTGCTGGCGTTGACAGAAACATGTTATATGCTAGGGTATCTGTCGTGTCGACGCTAGTTTTTCCAAGTAATATGCAAAGCATTGTCATCAGCATTTCTAGCCCAATCCATTTAGTGGTAAATGTCTAATGAGGCCTGATTGATTCAGCAGTATTGTGAGGATTAGAACAGCAGACAGCTCATGTGTATACATGAGGCAGAAGAACATGTCTCAGATGAAAACATATTTGGTTTAATTTATGGTAATTTCGCTAGGATTCTTTTCGTACATTATCATCCACCATATCATTTAATTTATGAATGTCCAGCATGCTTTTTTTGGGGGGTAGCATCCTTTATAGAAAACAAACATTTCATATTTAGTAATAAAAATCCATCTGTTCAGTGCTTCAACTCCACACAGTTTTTCACACTCAGCAGTTTGTTGGGTACACCAGCCAAATTATTCTTCCTCTGTTATTTATATGCGTTGTGTACTTATCTAAACTGATCAGTTACAGACAGTACAAAAGGGCAAATTTTTAACTGCCTATGCTTGTTCTTAAAGATGCTTCAGGGTAAGTCAAGGCATACAACTCTGTGTCTGTGCACCACAGTTGTGTAATTAATCATACACTAATATCACGTGTTCCTTGTCAACAAGGTTTATTTGCCTTACAAAAGTTCACATTAGTCTATTAACGGTTGTTGATATACGTTATCGGATGAAATTGCACCAGCCTCAACCTGACTGTTTAATTGATACAGTAAGTATTTCATACAATAGAATTATCTCACACTGTCAAAACAGAACTGTAGCACATCTACTGTATGTGTTTTCATATCAGAAAGGATGTTCCTGCAATTCTCTGTTGCTTTTAGAGACTGTTCCCCTTCCCACATTAGGAAAATGTGTAAAAATGAAAATCTCCTGAAAAGAAGCACAGTTCATTTTTTGTTGGACACCTGCTTTAAAAATAGCCAGCCAATTGGTAAGATATTTGCAAGCTATAGACAAATATCTAGTACCATTTGCTGGAAGGCCTACCATGTCATCAGTGATCATCAGCCTATCGGCAAGCAAGTGTCAACAGATGTGTAATAGCTAAATATCCTAATATGTGTGTAATATGTGTTATAAATACATTTCAGACAAATAGATAATTTGTAAATAACTTAATACTGATCAGTCCTCTCATTCTAAATCTGAATTAGACCAACTGAACAATAGCCATAGACATGCCAGGTTTCATATTTCAATGCATTCTCGGGGAAGAATAATTGGGAAAATGTCTCTGTAAGAAAAATATTACATACATATTACTCCCTAATTTTGACTGTCAGAAAATGAAATATCCCACTGAACTTACAGTATGCAATAGTTATAATGGCAAGCTCTTGCACCATTTAATTTAGGCCTGCTCCAAATTTGCATAGGCTCGTTGAAATTACTATGTGAGGATTACATTGAAAGCTTGATTGGTTAGGCTAAAAGCCTACGGGCTCCTGCAGTCTTAAAGCAGTTGGCAGTTGCTATTTGTCAGGTCTGTGTAGCATGGAGGTGTTTCCATTCCCTCCTGGCCCTCCGTGAAGGAGACGTGTCAATAACTGTAAGAGCCTGTCTCACTAAATCAGTTTGGAGTGGTGCTGGGGCCCCCGGGGTCCAAAGCGGGATCCTTGAAAGCAGCTACTGCATATCCAACATGGCTGCAGATCTATGGGCCATCATTACTGGCACCTCACCTCCCTGACGTT
This sequence comes from Galaxias brevipinnis, assembly GCA_036023535.2. Classification (NCBI taxonomy): domain Eukaryota; kingdom Metazoa; phylum Chordata; class Actinopteri; order Galaxiiformes; family Galaxiidae; genus Galaxias; species Galaxias brevipinnis. Next base: position 12,560 of record JAVQIZ010053394.1, read on the forward strand.
AGATTCACCTGCTGCTTGACTGTGGACACTTCTTTCACCATGTAATTGCTTTCCATAGCAGTAAATGGATGTCTAGTGTGTGTGTTTTTTTACAGCCATTTCTAACCTTTTGGAAATTGATTACCAGGCCACGTAAAAGGCATTTTACAGGCTTGCCTCTCGAAAGCTCGGGTTCTCAGTTCACAGTATTGCACCACACATAATGCGGATCTGCAAATGGCATTGCACTATCCCTCTTCAGTGGGTTATTGTTGCGATGCTGTGTAGAGAATCACCAGCCGTAGTCTCCTGAACATTCGGGTCACCATATGTTTCAGGTAGAGCAGCCAAATAGGTTTGTTTCAAATTGAACATCAAGCACTAGTGTTATTTTGCTCCTGTCGTACTTTGCAAGTACTTTCTACTGCTTTTATGTGTTTGTTTGTGTGCCTGTTCATTTTATTTCTGTGAGCCTGCTCTGGACTCTGGTTTTGGGCCACATGATTACTTCAGGATTCAGCCAACGATCTGTAGTAGAAGAGGTTTCCACAGCCCAGCGCCGGTACTCTCCTCTCCTCTCCACTCCCTCCCGGGTGTCAAGGATTAGCCTGACACCTCCTCACTCTCCTGCTTTCAAATGAGGACGGATTTCTCCTGCTGCAACCCAAGAGGGGGCTCACCATGTAATGCCAATACTCACGCTGGTAACACTCCTCCTCATCCTGGCCCTCTACCTATCGCAGCCCCTGTAAGAAATCCACAAGGAGCCCCCGGTGATCCTCTAGGTGTGAGAATAAGAATCTGTGGTTTAAAGCACTTTGGCTCTGGTGCAGCGGTGTGAAATAGTAATGTGTATGGGAGGCTGGGAGGAAAAGAGAGCAATGGTGTCAAGTGAGGTTTCCGCTGTTGTCCCCCCTATTTCTACTGGCCATTTCTTTTTAGTTCAGGAGTCATGAGGGCCAGTGAAAGGACGGTGAAGTGGGCATGCTGTCTGCATACAACAAATAACCGTCATTGAAGGTTGAACTGAATGATGCTCCGGTTCCACTTTGATTGGCTCTTTATGATTTTCTTTACGGCACTTTTATGTTAACTAGATTATTGCACTGTTTACTCTTACTCTGTCCCTGTTTGTCATTCACTCTCTCAGTCCTTAATCATGCCCTGCACAGTCAAACATGCATACGGCAAAGCTGAAATACACTGCACAGGCTTGCAATTGCTGTGGTGTTTTTCTGAGAGGCGTTCATGATTTGATTCTTTGTGTATGACAAGATCCCCTGGCTCAACTGCATTGCTACCCTTCTGCCAAAAAAGAGCGACTAGACGCAGCTCGCACACCTCCCTATTCTGTATGTGGCTAATGTATTTTCTCTGCCCAGGATGATTCTGAACCAGGCAACCCTAGAGTATATTCAGTCAGGTGGAAAGTGCCCATGTTACTGTCAGATTGAGGGGATGAGCTTAAGTTGGGGAGTGTGTGTGTGTGTGTGTGGGGGGGGGGTCATCATTTAAGTGGTGGTGTTAAAATTAACCGGCGTAATGAGGAAATAAGTGACTTATTGGCCGCATACTCATTGCTTTCATTAAAGGCTCATATTTACGAGCATCCATCACCAAGGAGGATCAGCCAAGAGTGAGGCTGGGCGGAAGGGTTTATGGAGCGTGGATTGTCACCTTGTTCCAATTATCAGTTACCTTTGACTATTCCGGGCGCCTAAGCATTATGCAAAGGACGAGGTTCATCATTAGCAGATTGCAGTAGCAGATGAATGGGCCATCTCCAGCCAAATCAGAGGATGTGTCTAGGTTGAGAAGCGTGGTACCGCCTTTTTTAGGTCATTAACATGAGGACGAGGCTTAAGTGTACTAATTGCTTGGGAAGAAAGCTGGAGTGCTGTGCATTTGTAAGCAGTAAGTAGTTATAGCTCAGTATCCGACTGCAACGTTCATACAGTAATGGGTTAATGCTTGTCGATGATGCGTTCAATAGTTTGTGAAGCATACGCATATTTAATATCATATTTAGCTGTTTCTGCCAAGAAACTCCATTGGTTTAACTAACTACACCAGATGATGAAAGGTATCAACCACAGATGAAGAACAATAGATGTCATTTTAGTGCTTTGAATGTGTAAAAAAAAGTGTAGGTTTCTATGACAACCTGTACATCTATTTTTTTTCATCTTTTTTATTATTGAAACGGGTAAATCAAGAGTGATTGAAGAATATTTTGAAAGTGCATTTTTTTTTCAGCTATGCTACAGATTCCTATGACAACACTTCAATTGTAAAATGTAAAACAATTACAAAGTGATAGTTACAGAATTTAAATTTAACTCCAATAAAAAAGTGTGCTTTTAGGGGTTAGTATGACCATTAAAAAGAAGTCAAACATGTCATGTCCATGTCCGAACATGGAAATTGAATATCTGCCAGGAATGAATTTTAAAGTGTAGTTTGAACAGGTTGCGCCCCTATCAGCTCAGCAAGGTTGTATGTAATGAATACCTCCGGTTTAACCCCTCCACCCCTTTCCCCCTCTCACAACTTCCTATCCTCCTTGCCACCTCCAATGACAGGAAGTAATTTAATCTGCCTCTGCTTGTGAATTTATTTTCATTTAATGGTAAAATTGTTGAATATGCCTCCCGGTGTCTTTAATAGGTAATTTATATTGTATAATACGATTTAAAAAGCTAATTATTTAGCATTCAATTTCATAACAAAATAGACAAGTAGACAATTGCTTTTTTGATATATATTTTTTTTATTGGTGCAATATTATACTTTCTTGGCACATTGTAGGGAGCAGACATTACTGCAATCTCTTGTCAGGCCCCGCTTGAAAACTACATTTTGCTACCTGATAAGGTCATAATGTCGGATGTATTCTTGTGCTGTATATTTGGGGACACGTTAGCACTTGTTTATACATCACTGCATGTTTACTTTGTATGTGTGCTTTGTGTGTGCAATCATTCATTTATCTATTTAACCGGCACAATATTGTTGGGAGGTGGTGAGTGCAGGGCAATTCGATTTCAGGGGACAGAAATTGGATTTGATGGTGGGACATAATAGCTTTCATGGGGTTTTACTGCTCTGAATGGCTTAGCCGGAGCAGCCTTGATGGGATTGAGGTCTAATTCTGGGATGAATCCCAGTGATGGCAACTGCACAAACGTCCTGTTCCCTACACTGTACTAGAGTCCCCCGTTGTGGTTTAAAGGTGATCCCTGATTTAGAGGAGACGGCGTTGCCGGGGACTCACTGGGACTCTGCTGTGGAAGTCTGGCTCTATCTTGAACCTTGATTTCCACGTGACATCGAAGGTTGTGGATCAATGTTTCCCTGTGTCTGTTCAATCAATGAGCTGTTGCAACAAACAATGGCAGGCAAACTGGCCGGGTTCAAAATGAATTGAAAGAATAACCCTGGTGTGAATTGTGTACATTCTTGTGGAGTGGAGGTGTACATTGGCAGCAGTATAAGGATATTTTTTGTGTGCAAAAACAAACTGGAGCCTGTGACTTAAGAGGAAATATATTCAGGCTCTATATTCACAATTCCAGTAATCAAACCCTTCTTAATGCCTCACTGCTCGGTCTGTGCTGGTTTCATTCATCCACAAATTGTTCTGAGGAGCCTGCTTTTGAATGGAGTGGAAAAGGATTGCTTAAATTGTTCTCTCAGTATTTCTCCCCTTTTCTACAATGTAAGATTATAATAAGGAGTAATGCAAAAATGTTGCACTGAAAAATCACTTTCGAAATCATGAAAAAGGGGCTCCTCATGTCACTTTTTCATATTCTTGTTCTGTTTATAAAAGCCTACATTTTTTTTCTTTCGCGTATTTACCCATGTGCCAACAGAAGCAGCAGTACAGTTCTAACAGCAAAATATGTAGTTAATCGTGGTGTGCTTTGCAGAGTAACGATACTAAATGGAATGCTTTGTTTGCAGCAACAACAGGTGATGTTCAGCCAGCTTCTCCTGCACTGGTGCCAGGCACTCTGCCTCACTTCATCCAGGAACCAGAGGATGCGTACATCATCAAGAGCAACCCCATCAAGTTGCGTTGCCGAGCAGCACCGGCCCTGCAGATCTTCTTCAAGTGCAATGGGGAATGGGTTCACCAGAATGAGCACACTTCCCAGGAGTACAAAGATCAGAACACTGGTAAGAAGAGTCCATAACTTGGCCCAACCAATAGTTGAGTGTTGAGGATATGAGTGTGAACTCACAAGCGATGGTGTAGATATTGTATCGTTTTCTCTTAATTTTTCGTGGCACATTTGCTATTGTCACCTTGACTTGCGCCAGCTATTTTCTTATATTCCAACACCCAAAAAACGTTTTCCGCAACACTCTAAGGTAACACATGCTTACCCAACATGCACCAATTGTTGATTTTGTGGAAAGGCATGATTTGGAGTGATTAAAAAGAGATGCTGTGCTTCTTCCAATTAAATTCCATCAGGTTGTGTCAGGAGAAAGTGTGTTGATTAGAGGATTTGACTTGCGCTTCCTGATGGTATTGCCGGGCAAAAACAAAGCCTATGTGACACCTCGGCTGGAATATGCCTTGATTAGAGACTCGCGGAAAGAACACTTTCTTGTATTCATGAAGGTCCCCTCTACAGGAAAGACTGTTTAATTGCTTCTGGAAGTTCATTATGGTGTGATTGCTGTGCTGTGAAATTGTTGTGGGGTTGATAATGGGGAAATGAAACTCGGAACTGTGGTTAATGCTCACTTTGTGGGAATGGGAAGGAGTAGGAGAAAGGTTCAGTACTGGTATTAACCAACTCACTTTATATACGCCACATCAAGCTCCACTGCATTGCAAAGGCAAGCTAATTAATTGATTTTCCAGATAAGACAAGGATGTGAATCATCTTGAAACAATAAATTGTTAGCGTAAGTGTTTAGTCCGCCCTAACATCTTGATCATATTAGTAAATTAATTACTAAATTGTGGTCGTAAGCCATAAGTATAGTATTCAAACTTTTTTAAATGAAAAATGTGTATGATTAAACGTTTACATTCTGGTATGCATATAGGGCAGTGGTGTGGAAATGAAAAATTTAAATTTTCTTATAATCTTTCGACCATGCCAAGAATAAATGCATATTGGAAGTGTAACTACTTCATTAAACAAGTAGTCGAGGACTGGCTGTCGGTAGCACTTCCTTAAGACGCCAGCCCACAGCAACTTCCCTCCACAGTATCTGACATGTCACTGATTTGGAGTCTTTGGAGGGTTGAAAAGGATTGTGCTTTTAATCAAACCTTCCCTAAAGTTTGATAGTACTAATGTCTTCAAGAACAGTTGTAACTCGTCTCTATAGGGTTATTCTTAACTCTGCAGAATCTCCTACCTCTTAGAGGGTATTTCTAATTAAAAGACTCTAAGGTGTCCGTGCCTTAACCTCACTGTATTCTGCTTTATATCAGCAGTACACTCATAACTGCTGATAAGAAACCACACGCTTAACGGGGCTTTATCCTGGCCCCATAATAGACTGCAAAATTGTCTATTGGATTAAGCACACTAATCAGAGGAGGAGATCAGTGAAGAATTGGATTTTATTGATTAGGACACGGGCCCTCAATGCTACAAGGAGCATCTGATAGCATCTCTTATTTACCAGCCAGTGATGAATCACAAGCCCTGGTAAGTGTGACAATGCCCTTGAGTTCCCCAGTTGGGAAAAGAGAATGTGGAATTTATATTTTCATATGTACTATAGTCCAACATAGCCGAGTATAACACACTGTTGCTTATGAAAATGGAAGATGATAAGAAATAGGCACAGAAGAGTGATTATGTCCTCTCAAGTGCTGTTTTAGAGAGGTTTTTCTTTTCAAAAAACAAGACAATGGTCACATTGTGCCCTGTTGTCATAGCAACTCACTTACGCACTGAAACATCAGTGATTTCACATTATGCAAATAATCGGTGGTCCATAAGGATGTGGTTATTCTAACATAACTATCGAGAAAAAAAAGAAAAAGAGACATATTTTTGACAGTTTTTCTCTGTCCATGAATATGCTAAGCCTTGTAGTTGTTTTAAAACAGTTGTTTTATTACCCCAGGCTCACAGGGATTAACCTCAGACAGATGTGTCTAAGCCTCGGAGAGGAGACGTCTACTCTACCTGTTGGTAAAAGACAAGGTCAATATGCTTTATACATAATTAAATAGCAGAAATATGACTGGTTTACAGCAGTGTCACAGCAGCTTCAGGGGGAACAGTAGCGCCACAAGGAACTGCTGAAATAGGAAAGAGGATAGGATATGAATATTTCATTTGATTTGTCAGTCACATGTTTTCTGCTTATGAATTTGTCAGATTTGGTGGGGAGTAGGGAACACTTTTGTGCCACTAGACTAGCTCTTCCGCCGACTACAAAATACACAGCAGGCGCCTGCTTTGGAACAGATTGGTCCTCGGGGTGTTTGGTGAAACTGGCCTACTCCCACCCGTATGTCTGCGGCGAGGAGGCGCGTCACCCATCTCCCAGGCTCCCTGTTGTAGACCCCCACAGAAACTTTATCTCTGGTTAGTGATTAAAATGCACAGTTGGAGATAGGGAGTGAGGACGAGTTTGACTTGGCACCCAAACAGACAGGCGTTCATCCTTAGGTGTTCATCATTTGGTTTAGACCTACAAACTTGGGGACGTGGGGTTATTGCGCCAAGTCCCTTATTTTCCATCCAGACTGAATTTCTGTGTATTAATTGGAAGAAAAAAAGCATTGAGCCTTTCTCTAGCGTCAGCGTCCATTGAATGTTATCGTTCGCCAGCAGTGAGTGGACAAAGCTTTTGTTTTCGCCGTGTAGATTGGAGGCAACTGGAGAAAGGGTTAGGTAGACCGGCCAGAATGGTAGGGGGACGGAGCGCCAGGCTGGAGGTCTGACTGCCGAAGATAAACCGCTCTGGTCCCCTCCACCTTCCAGCAGGCCCCGCGGCTCCCTCCCCGGGCTTCGCCTGCCATTGACAAACAGGCCGCGACACCTCACCATCCTCCGGCCACGCCACCACCTCACCTCACTTTCGACCCGGGCCGTGTATCTTGTGTTGTTGCAAGGCTTTCGCCACTGTGTAATGGGCACTAAAGCTAGGATTGATGTTATCTTTGCTCCGGGGTTTGCTTTGTGAGCCAGTTAATGGGGTTGTTAACTGAACGTGGCCCAGACAATATACCACACAGACACACACACACACGCGCAGCCGCGCACACACCCCTTTCTTTGACGCAATGGACTTCTATAGTGGAATATCACTTTGTCTCTAGAGATGATTTTATTTAGGCTTAGCGCATGTTTCAGCCAAGGCTGGGGGTTGAGCTGTAAAGGTTTCTCCATTTTACGATAGAGCAATGAGCCTTTGATGTTTTTGATGGCTCTTTGGCTCGGGCTTTCATGCCAGACCTGTCAGGCGAGTAGTGGGGCTTGTGCTGTTGCTTTTATGGATCCTATTTTTTAAAGCTGGTTGGAGGCTTGAACGTTACATCTCTGATACAGTAGCCTACAGGCTATCTGGACGTTTTATCATTGCGTTGTGCCACCGTGCTAGCGACCCTAAAGCCTGGGGAAAGCTGTGCAATTTGGTACAAGAGTTAAAAGAAACTTGTTGTAGCGTGCTCATTTTATTTATTTTATTGTTTCCACCAATCATAATCCTCAGGATGGTGTATGTAGGTAGAGGTTGGGATTTTGGCAGCACTGTAAAGTCGTCGAAACAAATAATTGGATAATTAATTTCCGAATAAGAGGGTAGCTGACAGAATCTGTTGGAAAGGAAGTACCGCCTGCTATCCCAGTTTTGTAAACATCTTTGCCCATTTGTTTGTGAAACAGCAACAAAGAGTATATTCTGAACTATCTTTGAACCACTATATTTAAAGCCTCCATCAAAACAGTATGTTTTCATTATGATATTCAATGTGGTATGTGTGAATCAAAACATTTGCGTGATTTGAAGATCACATTTAAAAGGTATTTTGCATTTGTTAATCAACTGGAAGGGCAGAGCACTGGGATTGAATAGGGACAACTCGATGATTAAGCTGTGTTAACACATTAAGAAACTGTTCAATTATTATGTGCGATTAACTAATTGGGAAATCTGAATAATTCTTAATTACAAAACAGATAACTGGAAGGAACTGGAAGTTATCCTGGGCTATTATAGTGGAAACATATTTTCTGTTATGTCGGTTCTCTCTCTCGCGTGATGCCAAGATCCAAAAAAAGCTATTTTCAGTCAGTTACGTTATTTTGACATTTGCCATCATTTGAAGTCTGATTTATCTCTAACAGTAATAGAAGCAGGCATGGACATGGGTCTTAATGGAGGTGGACGATAAAAGCCTCATCTGGAAATACTGGCACTGTCTCTACACTGAGCTGAATGCAAACTGTGTGCCATCATATATCATTCTTCCAATCCAGGAAATAATTGGTAATGTAAACGTTAATGTAGCCGCTGCATTTGCGTTTGTGTGTTTGCACATGCACAGTGTGTTTGCAAAAGCAAGGGTAATAGCATGCCCTTGTATGTGCTATTGTTGTGTATAAAATATGAGCTATGGAAGGGACCAGATTTTGCCTTTAATACTAAATGAATGCCTTAGGTGCTGCTGTCACTGAATAGAATGGGCTTTTTTTCATCCCAGTGGCAGAATGTTCAGTCTTTATTTCTGGATCTTGTGTGGGCCCATGTCTCCTGCTTGGTGGAGAGGAAAGTAATGCTTGACTGAGTATAACATTCATGTGCTAATGCTGTTCTTTTCCTCAACTGAAAGTTAGGTACTGGGACTCAACTTGCACGGTTTTCAGGTCTACTTTGGATGTTGGATGAGGTTGATATGCTGTACACACAGTACGCATGCAGATGAATAGTGCTCCCACACACTGTATCACCCTGTAGGAGGCATTTTGTATTTGTAGCCTCATTAATTTTAAGTTCTGCAGTTCTGTGTGTAATGGGATATTTTATATTGTTTTGCACTTTACTGTTCACTTTTTGCAGTCCCTGTTAAAGGGAAAAAATGAAGAAACCAGGATAGCAAACATGTGGTAAACCAATGACACAATGACCCCGCGTGTGGACACCCCCAATGCAAGGAAGCCTCCTTTCCCCAGCAGGGCTTAATGTCTCAGCCATCTTCCCCATGCACAAGATACATCCTTGTGTTCAACTACAGAAATACAGTTTTTGCAATGATTTAACCTAACCTCAAAAGAACTGGCTTATCATTGCCCATTGTTACTGATAACCGTTAGTTATTTCATGAATGAGAGAAGAATGGGACTGCACTCAGGGTTCTCAGTTGTGATCCAAGATGTGTGTGTGATCATGACTAGCGGGAGGTACGGAGAGAGCATCTGCTGATCAAAACGCCGGCTGCCACCCACAGATCAGATAGGCCTCTTATGTCTTCTCTGTGGTCACTAGTTTCACAGGACTAGCCAGATCCTTAATCTGTCTCATAACCGCGGCTAAACGCCGCCTCAGTATAAGCCTTTCTAGTCTATGGTTTTTGTCAGACGACTTGGAGAGCTGTGAGAAGAAAGGCGTCATGACGCTGTGGCAAATCAAGAGGTTTTAGTTAATGAAGTGCCATGGACAATGTTTTCTACCCGTAAACAAAGAAACGCTGGTGACAGATGACAGCGGGGCATCGCTCAGCTCGGTCTCTTAGGCACGCCACCTGTCGAGGACGGTTTGGACGCAAGGAATTGTGTCTCTCTGCCGTGGGAGCTCAACAGGGCTATCTGACATTAGCATATTCCTCGCGCACTCTCATTTTGAGGGGATTAGGAGGAGTCATTAGTCATGATTTTCTCTGCTGTCTCCCCCCAAACACACTGTCACTTGCCAAATCTCTCACGAAGAAGGATGATTTTTTTTTTTCCTCGCTGTCTGTGACTTGGATGAGGAAATTAGGCCTGGCTATACTTTTGCTTCTCCTGGTATCAGAATATGTCAATTACTGTACACTCGAAATAATTAGGTGCGCTACATCTTGTCTCAGATGTTGTTCAGATGATTTCGATTTGTAAAGACAATTGTTGGCCTATTTTTTTTTTTGCATCATTTATACCCAAACGACTTGACATGATTTTCTTATTAACTCCTCTTAAGGAAAAACTTGGTTGCGCCACGTTTCATGTTGGTTTTAATTGGATTTCATTTTGAAGCTACTCAGTTTTACAAGCTGTGCAGCCAGTATGCTGCGGGTTGACTTGCTAAGAGCATGTCAAAAATACTGTGTTGTTTATGGGTGGGGTGCCAGAAGATTGGGGGGATTGATGAAAGGGAGCAGATGAGCATTTTTCTGTCCAAAGCTAATTGCCTCTCGCCTTTAATCCGGCGATGGGAAAGGCCTGCAGCCTATACGGGCTCTGAAAAGCAGGAAGGAAACTCACATGACAGGTCTTAAGCCGATGACTCAGATTAAAAATGGAAGCTGTATACCATTCCAAAACTAGATGACAGGTCTGCAAAGACTTCCAACTAGGGGTTTGCACTGTGTCCCTTAAGAGGATTTTCAGAGGGAGAGTTTTTTTTTTTAAATTTTTTTTACAGATCTGATATAATGGGCTTGCTCTAAAAATGTGCTGTGTTTGCATTGCTCGGCTGCTATAGTACACTGTTGTGTTACATGATATACTGTCACGGTGTCAGTTACAGCATGCTGTTTGAAGCCAATCTCATGTGTGGCTTGTTAAAGTCCTGCCCAAACGATAAGGCTGGTGCAACTCCAGCTGGTGTTTCCTATCTTGTTAGCAGGGCCGGGCACAGAAAACACATAGAGCCGAATCCCCCCAGAGACTTGGCGGCTGCCTGTTTCATTAGCAATGCTCCCCTCCAAATCCGTGGAGAGTAGGAGGGAGAGTCAACAGATACTGTCAGCCCACCTGAAAAAAGCTTAACCGGAACAACCACTAACGCACGCCGCCCTGTTGACATTGATGTTTCCATTCCTTGAGGACAGCCCTTTTTTACCGTGCCGAAGCGGTACAGTAAGAGCTGCCAGCGTTTCCCTCGCCGTGAGGCCCATAAAGGTTTGTCCCGTTTGATCTAGTGGCACATGGTGTTTCGTTGCAGGGCTGAAGGTGCGCGAGGTGATGATCAACGTTTCCCGACAGCAGGTGGAGGACTTCCATGGCCCCGAGGACTACTGGTGTCTGTGCGTGGCCTGGAGCCACCTGGGGACGTCGAAGAGCCGCAAGGCCACCGTCCGCATCGCATGTGAGTACGGCAGCAAGCATTTCTCCCTTCATCAGAGGCAATCTGAAATAGACCGGCGAGTGGAATAGCCCGGGGGGGGGGGGGGGGG
>JAVQIZ010053404.1:0-13059 GCA_036023535.2 Galaxias brevipinnis
TATGTATATTTGTAATGTATCTGTAATCATGGATATATGTATATTTGTAATGTATCTGTAATCATGGATATATGTATATTTGTAATGTATCTGTAATCATGGATATATGTATGTATGTAATGTATCTGTAATCATGGATATATGTATGTATATAATGTATTTAAAAATTCTCAATTCCCTGTGGTAGCAAAAATAATATCCACCGAGATCTCAGCCGGACTCAAAATTTTTGTCTTATCTGTCCAGTTAAAGTAGTCCTGCGAAGACCTGACATAGGCTGCTGAAATCTATTTAGGACTGTGTGAGTTGGCGCATTTACGCCTGTTGTTGAGCTTCATGGAATGATGTGGGCTAGACGGACACTGGAGATTGGCCAGAGAGGTGTATGGGTTTCTGCCATGGTGCCAAATCAGAATGCGAGACGCATGGAACTCACTTTACATCTGTCGCTATCTTCTCGATTGATAGGATTAGGCCATATGCTGTTTCAGCAACCCAGCGGAGGCTCAAGTCTTTCATGTGAAGCATTTGATTAAATTGTCTGTGAGCCTTTGTGCGTACATGTGTGTGTAGTCTCCTGAAATGGATATGGATCTGGCAGCCATTGCCTAATGCTATTGTGAACGCGAAAGGCCCCTTGTCCGGGTGTGCATCTGCATGCATGCCATGTTCAATGCCTTGAACCTTATTCCCTTTTTGATTGCTTTGTCTTTGTGTGTGCTTACGTGTGTGTGTTTGAATGAGTGTGTGTGTGTGTGTGTGTGTGTGTATCTGTGTGTGTGTGTGTGTGTATCTGTGTGTGTGTGTGTGTATTCTCCCCATTGCACCTCTGCTCCATTGTGATCCTGGTTGGCGGACTATAGACCAGCGGGGGGCCTTCACTCCAATTTGCTATCGTTTGTCACCATTTGTTCTCCCGACAAACAAATGTTGCCTATCCATCTTCCACTGTTGGCCACCTTCACACATAGGCTTAGCTTTTTACTCCTTCCCATGGCATTAGTTAGGCAACAGTGAAAGGCTGAAATGGTGGAAAAACCAGCAAACAGCTGACGATACTTTGTATCGTCTGACGTTAATATTGAAGAGCCAGTCTGTTATTGATCAGTAGTTTGCTGACTAGCTCCTGACTAAAAGACAAACCATGGTGGCAACCTGTTGCCATTCATTTTTCTCCAGAACGCTCTCCTGTCGCACACGTTTCCTGGTAAATGCAGTGTGGCATTTATACCCCCCACAATTATATCTGTCAGGCACACATTGTGTGCATTAGGTAAATATATCTGTTACCGGCCTGCAGATTCCTCAGTAATCGTATTAAGCTGCCTGTAGGGTCCTAATGTAAGGTGGTGTGTAATGTACTCTTCATGTGCTCTTCCTCATGACAGTGTATGTGTATTGGAGGGAGACAAAGGCTTTCACTGTGTTTAACTCGTATCTTAAGACGCGACGGACGGTTTCGGTAATGCTTGCTTTTTCCTTAATACGGCTGTTACATGTAATTTTTATGTGCATCTGCAAAGCCTTTCTCACAAGATCCTACTTTGTGATAAGGACATCATGTCTCTGTTGGACAGTTGGACTGTTAAGAGGGTTAATGGGTGACAAAATGGAGTAGTTACACTGTAGGGAAGCATACATCTTAATGGAGCCCACAATTCCTGACAGTGCCCCTGCTGCTTGTGCCTCAGCATGCCGTTTGGCTCCATAAAGAACCAGGGGAATGTTAGCCAGTGGACAGTGAGTGCAGGCTGCCCGGCAGGAACCGCCTGTCTTTGCACACAGTCCATAAATGCACTAGCCATAAACTTCCAGGGACTTTATGGTCTTCACAAGCCAGGCGTGAGGTTGGGTTTCACCCTCGCTCTGGTCTCCCACCGATGTTCTGGTGTGGATATGCAGCAGCTAGCTGGGGAACGAGCTGTGAAGTGACCACTCCATTAGGCCGAGTGTCTGGGTCGGGGACTGTTCGACAAGTTCACAACCGCCATGTTGGCTCTGCCAAACGGTGGCATGCTGCCAGACTACTGGTGCGTACCGGAAAAGCCGATTTTCTACAGCTGTGTCGGGGTTTGAGGGTGAAACACAGGCCATGTGGCTAACAACTTAAGCTTGAAAAATGGGTCCTTGTCCATTGTGGCCTGGAGGGGGACTTTGTGTGCTGGGCTCCCTCTATTTTGGCTCCTTTTCTTATTAAAACCCAGAAACCTTAATGTGAGCAGTCATCACAGCCATCATGTAAAAACAGCTAATTGCAGAGTGTTGGGTAGAAAGGAGCTATGTCAGAAGTAGAGAAGGTTTTTGGATGTAGTGAAGTCCATTGCTCTCTAGTAAGTGGAGACAGTGGTGCTGACTTGAAGAGGTCAGCTCTCACGTAAAGACTGACCTTGCTGTTTTTATGTCTTGTGCTTGTAGGGCTATTCAACTACAGGCAAAGCTTGTGTGCTACTTATTATTACAGAGATCCAAAAAATAAATCCATAAAATCACTTCAAGATGGCCTTGCCACTTTTCTCTAATGCTGTACTGTTTGAAGATCAATACAGTTTATGAAATTGTTGAAACTTTATTAAACGATTGGAATAGTTGTGGCTGTGTGGAGAATTGCTTTGCAGTATTCAGAAATTTGTCCCATGGTTTTCACAATTGCCTTAGTTTTGATATAGGTCTGAGTTCAGTCAAGATGTGTTGGTTGAAACATAAGAAAAACAAGCCAATCACTGGTTAGCTTTTGGCGAGATCCTTCTCCTAATCAAATCAGGTGTGACGGTAACTGTAACTTCATTTCCATTTGGTATAATCACCCACTGAATGGCCAGTTTGTCCAGAGGTCCAGAGCGCGGTACCGTCACTGAGGCCTTCAAAAATAAAGTCCCAGGTTGAGATTTTCTGAATTGAATTATACTACGACCTGTACTGTGTTAATAATCGGTTTAACCTCTTTAATGTGAAGCACACTACTCTTATGTTGAAAAACACGGTGAAATGTCAACAGAAAGTTCATGAACTTGATTATGGTTAGCTCCGCTTCCCTGGAAGGACAAATGTCCTACTAAGAGTTTAGTCAGTGGCCTGGTCAAAAATCTGATTTCATTATTCTCTTCTGCTCTTTTATTTACCTATTGAAGTGCTTTACTTAAAGTCGACAGGAGGCTATGTAATGACATAGTTTGTACTATATTACACCAGTAAAAATTAACTCTTAACAAAATCTTCGGTCAGTGTAACTGTCAGATACTATGTCAACCTACTGTAAGCTGAGTATTGAAAGGCACACTAAAAATACTAACAGGCATGTTGAAGAGCCCTCAGATGAAGTTTGTGGACATCTGTTCTGTTCAGGGTCTAATACTGTTTTAAATACGGTGTTTCCCCTCCACTGATGATTGCTTACCATGACAAAAGCAATACAAAAGGACATGTTACCCCCCTTCCCCATTCCTTCTTGAGTGTCTAAGGACATGTTCTATACTGAGCCCCAGATCCCCAATGATTTAAAAGATAATCTGTTTTCAATGCATACCAATGCTTTCATGACCAACTACCCCCGTCATGTAAAATGTCATCTTGTTCAAAAAAGCTGCAGCCAAACCACACTCGTTGAACTTATTGAGTTTTGGTTTGTTGAACATGCCAGGTTTATTCTGTTTACACAGAGGAAGTAAATATTGGACAAAATATAGAAGACTGAACTGTGATTTCTTTCACAGGCAATAAGACAGAAAATAATGCTACCTCGCCAATCATCAAAGAAATCCCCTCACTTTGTCTTGGAGCTGTCTAAAAGCACTTTTTTACCCCTAATATCTATTTAAAAAATAATAATTAAAGCGCCTATATTCAACTTTTTTGTAGTGAAGGATTATCAATACCTTTCTACAGTTTGCACATTTTAATGTCTATGGGAGAATGAAAAAAGATCAGAACGTTCAGATCAGTCCTCTTGAAGTCTAAATATTTAACACTCATTTTGTCAACCACCGGTTACGATCTCTCGCGAAACTGTGACGAATTGCTTTATGGCACAAGGAAGTGCGTCTCTAAATCAGGAAGAGAATATCATACTGATGGTATGGCCGTTGATCGTGCTAGCAACATGCTGTGACCACGAGCATTCTGCATGTCTTCTTTGAGACAGTAAAGTAAAATAATTACACTAAGCAAACGGTAGGGGTTCCCAAAACCAGAAACTACATACAGATGCTTTAATGAACACATAATTACTAAGCATCCTTCTCCTTTGTAGAAATCAAAACCTAGTAGTCTAAAATTATTCCGAAACTCATTGCAATATAATGTTTGAGCTAGCCTGGAATTCCATCATCCCTTCATCCCAACATGCCCCCCCCCAACTACACATTTTCCATACAAATCTCACAGTATGCTAACCAGCCCTGCTGCTCCGGCTGAATGAGCTGAAGGATCCTGGGGGGTGAGAGAGGAAGGAGGATCAGAGAGGCCCAGAGCTCTTGGGTATGGGTCTGCGTGTGATGGGAAATTCACTTTTCTTCTTTTTACTTACAGCTGGGGCACAATTAATGTCAGTTATTTAATTAAGAACGATGCTAGTATTGATGTTGCAAAACAAATATTGTTTGTCGAATTATACGCCACATCCGACTGGTGCAACCCCCCCCCCCCTCTCATGTATTATCCATTTCCCATACCAGTGTTGCAAATTAGGTAGCCAAAGGTTCAGCAATCTCACTGGCTCTTTGACTGAAAACAACTAATGAGCTAGGACTTTATTTCTTTTCATTTTGCCACTTAAATCCCCTCAGAGAAGAGTAGCGATAAGATCATTGTTTGGCCTACCTATAACGGATGTTTTCCTTTCCAAGTTACAGTCTTAATTGATGTAGCCGTGATTTAGATTCCTTTAGGTAGTGTGTGTAAAACGTACCCAATCAGTTTGGCCATCGAGCCCCACAGTGTGAATGGTGGAAGGCCTAGATGCCAGCATAGTTAACTTGAAGAACTGTGTCAGCCACTACCACTGTGGGCCTACTGTGCAAAAATCAGCTTAGCCACAGTCTGAAGTTAACACTAGGCTTACCACTACGTGTTAAATTGCCCCCGTAGAGAGTTAGGCGACTGTCAATCTTGCCATGCCATCTGCGTATGCCATTAATTCCCCCGACAACACGAGGGTCGTTGGTAGAAGGGTCAGTCTTCTCCAAAAATGATCTGTCGGCCCCTTCATCCCCCTCTCCCATCAACGCCACTGCACTTCCCTACCGCTGTTGCCATGGCGACGCCTAGGCAGGGACAGTCGAAGAGAATGGTAAGAGCAGTTTTTAAGCACAGGCTATCCTCCTCTCTAGCCAGGCGTCCCTCTGTTATGTAGTGCTAATCCGCTGCTTCTCATCTCCTTTTGAAGGAGACATTAAACCGGGGAGAGATTAGGGCTGTACCTGCAGTTCTGTGTTCCAGCAGGGGATGGGTCTGTTCCAGAACCTCTTTGCAGGTGAAACATGAAATATAGACAACGCAGACTAAAAACCTGAGTAGGAGAGCAAGTAGGAATGTTGTTTGTGGTGATTTTATAGGCAGTAAGCATTAGCCAAAGTGAAATAAAATTTGAGCGTTCTATTCTGCAGTAGTATGAAGTCTTACTAAATGTAGTTTTGGTTATTAATGAGCTTTTTCTAGCCAGCTGTTGGCTTTGAAGACTTATCTAATATACAATATATGTAAGTGTAATATACTCTTTTAGTTTATCCACCAGAGTTCCCCTCTCAAATAAATTTTGGAGAAGTGATATTGAATTTGAAAATGGATGAAATCCTGCGTCTTGAGTATGTCTACCCAACGATAGCATTTAGAGGCCAACAAACTGACAAACACAAGCAGATTAAGAAAACATCTACATCAATTTGACAATACAGGCTCAGCACTTCGAACAATAAAAAAAACTTGATACAAGTTTAGATTGTCTGAGTACACTATGGTTCCATGATTCCAACGCCACAGATAGAATGCTGAATCTGGAGCAATAGTGACGGCAGCCTCTTAGTGGCTTTAGGCCTATATGCTCTCTAACGGAACCATGACAGTATAGTACTTGTAGTTGTCATTTCAAATTCATGACATATCATAAACATGAACTTAACGAATTTCACACCAATGTCATTCAGCGATACAATCACATACAATCTTAACACTGACTGACATGCAGCTACGTCAGAGCCCTGAGACATAATGGCACAAATCTCTGCATGCACGGCCATACCATGTGTGGCAATTTGTCAGTAATGGCTATTAAAGTGGAATGACTGTCTTGGTTCTATGTATATGCAGTAGGTTTATATGGGCCTGTATGATGAATAGCTGGTGTCAGGTGTTACCATGGGGATGATTACTTGAAAGCAGCTCAGGCAGTATAAGCATGTGGGATTTTCCAGCCAGCCCATCAAACGCTTGGCAGGCCATTTATTGTGGATATACAGGTAGTTTCAGGCGATAAGAATCTTTCAGTGTGTGTGTGCGCATGCAAATCTGCCGCACTACCATCGACAAACGTGTTTGTATGTGGGTGTGTTTGAGTGTGTGTGTGTGTTTGTGTGTGTGTGTTTGAGTTTGTGTGTTTGAGTGTGTGTGTGTGTGTGTTTGAGTGTGTGTGCGAGAGAGACCGGATGAGAGTCAGAGTGAATGACATGGCTAGTATATCAAATAAATGAAAAACATGATTTGTAAAATAGTCTGCCGTATATTTCTATGTCCCTATATTGGCCTGTACACAAAGCCTTTTCACCGGCACAAATAACGTCAGCAGCCTTTGTCTATATGCTTACTGACAGTGACGGGCCACACTTACTAAAAAACCTCCAAACGGTTCGCCTTGCTGAGATGGTGCAGGATTGTTTTTCTCTGCATCTCTGTTCATCTTTTCCATTCACTTTAATCTGCACTAGAAGACATGGACCCTAAAGCAATGCCAGTTTACCGAGCTCTCTCACTAGCTTGTTGCTAACACGCCCTACAGGCCACAACAAAGACACTCAGGAAGCCGTTGTGGAAAGCTGTGACGGCTGTAGACGCCCACCCCCCTGGCACACCCACCCCCCCACTCCCCTGATGTTGCAAACGGATCCTCTTTGACTTCCGAAGTGAATCCCAGAGTTAAGCTGGGGGATCCATAGTGCCTTTAGTCTTCCTTTCTTTTCCCAGTTCCAGACATCTGCTCTGAGCCCCCGAGCATCAAACACCCCACTAAGTTTTGCTCAAAAGCCTAGTGGCTAAAGTGCCTCTCGTCCGTGGGCTCCCCGTCCTCCCTGTCTCACCATCTCGGTGAGATCGTGGCTTCAAGTAGGAGGTTTGTTGGTCCTAAAGCCTTCCATCTCATCAGCCAACACACACACACACACACACAATCTCTCCTTTCTTCCCACCTGCATTCAAATGCATTCTAATTGTCTCTGTAGGCCTCCACTGTTGAACAAGTGTCTCTCATCCTGTCTTTTTTCTGCCCAGTCAGGACCCATGCTGCTCTCCTATGATGATCTGTCTAACTGTCATTTGCTGTGCGTTGTAAGGTTGGAAACAGCGCATAGCTGAAAATGGTTTACAGGCGACGGCGACATCTGTGAGGTTATGTGGAGGTCACTTAGTGTCAGGTTCCATTAGCGGCTCAAAGTAACGCACAGTAATGATTCATGATTCTGGCATGGCCTTCTTATATTGCGAATCACACGTGTCTCCAGTCTCCACCCCCTTCTACCCCCAGAAGCCATGATTAACAACGTCCAATTAACACAACACATTGTTGGAAAAACCACAGGCATATGATCGATCCTTTAAGCTCACACCCTGCCTTCCACACTCCATCCTTCACCCCCCTGACCTCCATCCTCTGCTACCCGGCCATAATTCCCTTCATCCCTGGGCGCCTGTGGACCGGGGGCCAACACACAGCAGCAGTGTACCGGCCCTGTGGATGAAGCCAGCTACATTCTGACGTGGGGCACCCTGTCTGCCCAGCCCCCACGGGCCATTGACACTCATTAATCAATGGCAAGGGGATTAGGCAGCCTTTTAGCGGATTGTGCCCACCACACAGTGATGCTGGCTGGGAGATGCCTCAGCGGACACAAAGTGCACTGTCATGTTAATCTGCACCCCCCTTTGCAAGACACTGGGAACTAAGAAGGCATTAATGACAAAGACGATGGGAGCTGCATGAAGCCTTAGGTAGTGTTTACTGCCTTAAACAGATGTTAAAGGGAGTGTTGTTGCCAGTGATGGCAGTAGTTTAATGGCTTGTGAAATTTTTTTACTGAGAATTATTTTTTTCCATTCAATACAAGATCATACTTTCATATTTATATGAATATGCTATATTATTTCTGCTTGTGTTTCCTGATACCATGCGGGGTTACCACAGAGATAGAACACTGTGGCATTGTGTGAGACTGTAGCTACTGCACGTTTGTACCAGCCACAAGTGTCAGAGCAAGTTAACAATAGTCTTTCTTAATGTCTGTATAGTGAAGACAAATGCATAGATTGATTAGTAGATTCAATTCCTTTACTTTTAGTACACTTTGTCAGAAGGGTAGGTAGATAGTTTGCTACGGTACCCATCAAAAAACAAATAACCTTAGTAGTGCAGAGGGTCAATCTTTTAAACAAAGTCTGTAACTATCAACACATCCCTACCATTTCCACGTGACAGCCTGGGGTAGCCCGCGCCTGAGAATTCAATTAAAATAGCATCAGCATAGCATCCCCCTTTCCAAACTGCTTGCCGTGCACAGATACGTCGATATCTCCGATAGGGAGAGGCAGAAAGGCAGTACAAAGCCAGATATTTTTTGTGTCTCCAGCAGCATTTTGAAGGCGGCCAGCGTTTCCCCCTATAAAGCCGGTCGTGTTCCACTGATGAGCAGGCGCAGGCTGCTCCAGCCCCACCAGCAGCAGCAAATCACTGCTCTGTTAAAAGGCCCTGATGCGTAGCAAACTTGGCTGCCAAGCCTGCTCACCCCAAATCTGCCTGCTTGCAGACCCCCTGTAATTGGAGGCATTAAACTTGTTTTGGACGGATGGCGAACGAGCGCTCAGAGCTTAGTAGTGGAGAACTGACTGGCGGGTAAACCAGACGCCGTGTACAAGGAGATAAATCTAACAAATCCCTGTTTGATCTGTGTGTGTGTGTGTGTGTGTGTGTGTGTGTTTGGGAGTTTGTGTGGGCACTTGGAAGTGTGTTGGCCAGTGCCTGTGCATGTTTACATGTGTGTCTTGAGTGCAGGTTTTCCCGTGTGAGTTTGTATCGTCTTGTCATGGCTTGTCTGAGTACGTGATGAGGTACAGTAAGTGTAGCAGCTCTGGTTGTTAATCTCCCGGTAATCACTCAAATCACCCTGGCAATGCAGGGGAGCAGGCTGCTGGGCTGCAGGATCGTCTGGCCATTGATGAGCATCCAACACGGCAGCAGGAAATAAATTGCCCTGAAATTGACTGTCATCCGGGCAAAACGTCTTCAGTCTTTCCTCCATCAAGCAGGTTCATTAAAACCCATGGATGAACTGCCTCTGTTGATTTTCTCATTACCTAATAGTCTGTAGTATGGTAATGCGGCTGTCAAATATTTCCCAGTGCTGTCGGTTTGCAGCCATTTTACATCTTGCTGAAGCAGTGGGGGAATCTCATGGAGAATGGGAGGATTAAAGATGCCTTATTTTTGTTGCAGCAGTGAGCTGGAGTGATTTTGTATGAGAATGACATTGATTGTATTTTTGAGAGTAGAATGCCAAACTCCTACTTGTGCCACTGGCATGTCAATGTCAAATGTAGAGTCGATACTGCAGAGTAAAAAATTTCTACAGACTTCTTATTTCTACAAACATTCAGCACTGAAATTGTACCAATTTTCTCTTCCAAGGTTTTTCAAAATGGCACATCTTTTTTTAAGTGGAGTATATGATTAAGACTGGCTGTGATGACTTAAAATCGCAGGACTTGCTGTTTGCGCCAGAGGCAATGAAGAATGGGTTCAGTGAAGTGAAGACCAATTAGCCACAGTTCATTCTCGATGGATAGAAGCTCAAGCAAATTCCACAATGAATTCAAAGTAACTCTGATTGGGATTCAGCCGGCGTTCCCATCCATAGCACGACAGCCCTCAGCTAGGATGTGTGGCCACGCCCTGTGCCCCATCCATCCCTTCAAGGACACAGGCCTGAAGGAGGACATGTCACCATTGATCTTTCCTAAGGAAATATTCAGGCACTTGCAGCTTCAGCAACGAGTCAAAAAACAACAAATATCCGTGCCGGTGGCTCTTCAGCCCCCGCCCCCCCTCTCCACCTTCACGCAGTCAATAAAAACAGCACATCACAGGTTGCCAGGTGACACCTCGCATCATCAATATTGGCATAGAGAGACTGATGTGACACTCTGGGTGTGAGAGACAGCCTGTGTGTCTGGAATGAAGCCAGGTGATCCAAGCTCCACAGTCATACTTGCCAGCCCTCCCGATTTTCAAATCTATCGATACGATTTTTTGTGTAGGGGAACACCAGACCCCCGCTATTGTTTGGAAATCCTCCCAATGTTTGAGGTTTCAAGGTTGGCAAGTATGTCCAGTTCCTCCATTGACAGACATGTAAGATCTACATTTACAGTGCAGTGTTCCCATGAATTGGCAAACTGTATGGCACAGTCTTTAATGAGTCTTCAGACTTAATTAGTCCACCCATAGCCTGGTCCTCTAATGCAAAGCGTTGCCGTTGCCTCTGTTCTTTTGGCTTGTGTGAGAGGAGACCCGGCAAATCAAAGAGACTACCAGAGATCGCTTTCATAATTTATTTGCATATGATTACGGTAAAAATACTGAGAAGAGAAATGCTTGTTTTTGACCTTCCTTTCTTCTTTTTACAATTTCATAATACACATTACCCTAAAAATAAAAGAGTCTGCCCTAACAGACAACAAGACATTTTCCTTTCATTGTAACATTTTTTTTTTTTTAAATAATGGCCATTATAGGTTTCTATCTCATTCTATTTGCTTCTTGGCACACACACAAATGAGGGTCACGGAGAGGTCAAAGCCAGGTCAAATTGTCATGACGGCTGAGCCTATCTGTTAAGTTGAGATGGAGCGATAAAGTACATTGGTTGTGGATTTAAAAATAGGAATGGTCCTGACAGCTGCCATACACAAACATGTCAGGAGTAATGAACTATCGGGTGATTTCCAAACACATTCATGTTGTAGGTAGGCGTGATGTTAAGGTCACATGGTAATTAAACGGACGATGGATGACCTTTGCAGTTTATATTGATCTGCCATACATTTTCCCAAGGACAATATACAGCAAAGCTACCATTTTGGCAGGTAATGGTTTTCAAATGCAAATCTTTGACAACAATAAAAACGATTTTTGCTCACTGTTTATTCTGCAGAGGAATCTTAACCTGTCTTTCAGTTGATCCATAACGTGTTAATGTATGAAAAAGTATTAGGCAAAAACAACAATATCAAAATGTATGTCTTAATGGACATCAAAGAATTATCTTGTTAAATAATAGATAATAACTTAGAATCCAAAAGAATGCCGATCAAAACAAGATTAAGGAAACATGGTGGATGTCAATAGAGCCAAAATGGTCTAAGGAGCCACAGTTCAGCGGATTCTTTGTCGGTGATCATACGTTCTTCCTCAAAGGTTACCCCTTTGGCATGCACTTGATGCTGTGTCCCGCAGGATGTTTCAGTCAACTATGTCCCCTCAAACCCAAGAGGACACACAAAGTCTAACTTACAGTACCATGAGATCTCCTAATCTCCCTGTCAACATGGAAGACAACACCTAGAGGAAGCAAAACTGGGTTTAAAAAAAAATGCAATGGAAGTCTTCCATGGAAGACAACAGAGCAGAGCCAAGCCAGTTCAGTTCAAACAGGGAGGAGAAAAAAACCTGAACACTTAAGTTCTCATTAAAGTCGGTTTCAAAGAATAGATATGTTCAGTCACCCTCGCGTCATTGAATCTTTTCCAGACATTCAGGTCTATGGTTTTAGCGAGTGGTTCCATCCTTTCTGAGTTAAAAGGCTTATGTAGAGAGGTGACAGGGGACTGGTGTCGCCTTAAGAGAGGAGGCGCTTCCTAACCAGCAGAAAACACATGCAGACATGCAAACACAACCTGAGGGAAATCAAAGAGTTGAGTCACGAGTTTGGTTCTCGGTCAACAGAACATTTTCACAGATCCACAAGTGTCAAAAGATGAGTGTGTGACAGCTACGGCAGCTTTTCCTTCGAATGGTGCTCAATTCCCAACCCAACCTCCAAAAAGCCCATTATGGTTCTCTGCCGAGCTTCCATTGATCGTCCTTTCCTATGGACTCCCTGTGGAAGCGAGTTCTTAGGTAGTGAAAGACGTTTTCCCGCGGGGTCTTTTGACGTTGGAGCAGTGGGCCTCAGACTCGAATGGGCAGAGTTTGACTCATCTGCTGGCGAACGATTTCCTGACTGTTGTCCAGACTCTTGCGGTGGTGTCCGGGCAGAGTGCCGCCAACACGGAGCAGGTCCCTGCCGACACAGAGGTGAAAGGTTAAACTAAGGGTCACACGCTCACAAACAGTTGCATGGATGTGCATGATAATCGCTGCTTAGTTGATCATGGCAAAGACTGTGGGGCTAATATCAGCACTATTGAAATGGAAAGTCATTTCATTTGGTAAGTCAGTATTTGGCTATACAAAACACAGCAGGTGAGTAGTTACACAAACACATCAACACATGCCAGCACATAAACACAGACCAGCACAGAGACACAGACCAGCACAGAGACACAGACCAGCACATAAACACATGCCAGCACAGAGACACAGACCAGCACAGAGACACAGACCAGCACAGAGACACAGACCAGCAGAGACACAGACCAGCACATAAACACAGATCAGCACAGAGACACAGATCAGCACAGAGACACAGACCAGCACAGAGACACAGATCAGCACAGAGACACAGACCAGCACAGAGACACAGACCAGCGCAGAGACACAGACCAGCACAGAGACACAGACCAGCACAGAGACACAGATCAGCACAG
>JAVQIZ010053461.1:0-16069 GCA_036023535.2 Galaxias brevipinnis
ACACACAGAAATACATGCTTACAAACACACAGTCGAATGCAGATACATACGCAGACAAACGCACACACTCACACACACAGCAATACACACATGGTCTCTGAATGGGACACCGTCTGCCATTCTACAATCTACTTAATCTACAGTGAGATAAACTGTAATAAAGGCAAGAGGGTGGCAACAGAAAGCATCAGCTATAATGATTGTTCAGTCTGTCTGTCAAACCATCCACATACAAACACACACAGACACACTTACTTTAAGAGCAGACGAGAGAAAACATACAAACATGCACATGTATCCCTCGCTCTCTCCCTTTCACACTCACGCTCACACACACACACACACAAACACACGCATACACACAAAGACGAAGGCAGCCCCCTCACACTCTTATTTGACTTTGTGTGTGCTTCGCTGGGTTTATTATGACAGGCTGAGCGGCGGGGAGGGAATTAAACTGTTAAGCAGACATCAGAGGCAGTCTAATGTTTAATGCAGGAGCCAGGGCATGTGCTGACTGATAATGAATACAAACAGGCCAACGTCTTATTTGTTGTGCTTTTCATTGGGAACGACTGGGGTGCTTGACATCCACAGCTAATGTACTGTATGGTCTATTGTTCCAACCCCCTCTCATCCCTCCCCCCTCTTTCTTGCTCTCTCACTCTCCCTGTCTTTCCTCTCACTTGTCTCCTTTCATTGTTTGCATTTTTCAAGGAGGTGCTGTCATTATCGGTCTTACCATGCTTTCCTTGAGTTTTGAGTGTCAGGGTAATGTTGTAGTTCTTGGTGAATCATGGCCCCTGTGTATGATAATGTTTAGAAAGGATGTGGTAATAGTTGTTAAAAGGTCACCCGGTGTGCAGTAATTGGTTCTTTCATACTTCACTACGTTTACTACGACAGAAGGCATGACCTCACTGGCAGAAATGGTAAATATGCCATCTTGAGAGTTTAATTAAACTCGCCAAGCCTTCTTGGCTCTCTTTCACTCGCCTCCTCTGCCCTCTCTTGCCACCCGCTCTTTTCAATCTCACTTTACATGTCCACTGTACAGGAAGTTGGCATCAAAATACAGTAAAACCACTCTTAATTGTGTACTGTATGCTACAGTATGGGCAAATGTACAGCATTGTTAGTGGCTGGCACTCCTGCATGAATTTGGAATCTAAATCGAAGCTCTAAACTTGGAAAATGTTCAAATACATTTTTTCCTTGGTGAAAAAAATAACTACACTTCCTTTATACAATTGTGGTATTCTTTTCATTTATTTGAATCAGATAAATAATGTTGTCTTTTTTTTTTCAAAATAAACAATTATTTTTAATGGACATTTTTGCAATTAAATTATGATGAATTGCGCTGGAAATTATGGGTCCTTTGATTACAGTAAAGATGTATTCCTGATAGATTACAAAAACATTTCAAACAAGCGATTAGGTGGAAAATATGTTGTCATGCTTAGTAAAAAATTGGAAGACTGGGAGGGGCTGTCCAATCGATTTGGTAATTTGTTCAGCAAAATTTAAATAAACACATTATCATTTTCCTGACACATCCTTTTCCTGAATTTCCTGAAAATTCTATGACTAACTTTTTTTTTTTTTTTATTGTCTATTGCTATGGCAACTCTTATGGATACTAACAGCTTCTGCAAATGTATAATTTGACAGTGATCTTTATGCAATGGTACTTACACAACTTTCTACGTAATTTCTGATTGCTAAATTGCTGTAATTAGTTTTTTCTTTGTATTGGTAATTCAGACATAACTGAAATTCTACTAATAGTACGCCCATACTGTTTTAGACATTTTTAACATAATTGAAAGAAATACATCAAATATATGTCTCAGTTTTTTTTATTTAGCAACTAAAACAATGTCCTTCTCGTTGTATTTGTGAAACAATGAGTTGAGTGCATAAGTTTAAATTCCGAGAAGATACTGTATCAGGGTAAGCAGACCCATAGCACCTCCCTGTGGTACTGCCCACCTCACTGTGCTAATGTTTCCACTCTCGACTTGGACTGAAAATACACTTTGCATATGAAGGCTAACTTTACAATGCTTCCTCTCAGCATTAGTACAGTTCAAAACGTTGCAAGGTAAATTGAAACGTGTTTATCCTTTTGAAGTTAAAATTTGTGCCAACAATGTGCCTTAGTGGGAGTTCTTCTGGAGAACTGATTCCACAGTCCCTGTAACATTGTTATGGTGTCTGCTTAAGTGAATTCACAAAATCTTATTGTAAAATCTCTGTTCTCCTACTCCATATCATAATGACACTTTGAGGCGGGGGCCAGGAGAGTTTGACAATAATATATCTCCGGAAATCTTCCCCTTTTCTGTGGGTCCTCTTTGAGAGGCGCATCAGAGGAGACATTTGTGCTTCATGAAGTGCATTCATTTGGCCATTTGCCATGTTTCCTCACCAGAGGACTGCTATGATGAATGGGAGGAGAGGAGAAGCAGATTTTCTCTCCCACCTCTCAGCTCTCCCCTGTGATTACTAATACAGAGCCTTGCAACCTCCCACACTATATATGAAAACTGTAGGCTTGCACTCATATCCAGGGTAATCCTCAATTTCCCAGAATCATTAAACTGAGGCTCGCCTCTCTGATGGCTGGAGATACTTGACATATTATGATTATTATCACGTGAATACCTTGTTGTTACCTATGAAGTGAAAAGGTCGCCTTAAAATCGATCTGGAAGACTGGCATAATAGGCTTTCTACATTGCTGCTTTGAGAACATAACCCCTGTTTATATTTATAAGATAAATCACGAATAAGAGACTTACCATGTTGCTGCCAGCATGGACAAAGTCCACATTTAAAGATGAGCGAAATACAAAATCTTTCTTTTTTTTTCTTCTTTTTTTTTTACTTGGTTTCAGCCCTTGCACTCTCAATTTCAGAGATTTACTTTTTATTGTTGTTCTATCGGAGAGCCATAATGATTTCTTCCACCAGCCCATCCACTCAACCATGTGGAACACCTAAACCCATGTCTCCTAACCATGCCTGCCCAGAGACCAACCCCAAACTGTCAACCCACCATAGCACTGTGTTTTAAAAACACTCAAACTTTCAAATGTTTTATTTATTGTGCATCTAAACTCACATTTCCGATTATAAATGCTACCCTTAGGTGAAGTCGATATATTCCAAATGCTGAATCCAGTGAATTAAAGTATGCTGTTTTGTGGTAGGGGGGGATCTGCTGCTGTGGAGGACAGGCCGAGGAAAGTTATGTGGGAGAAAAATGTATGTTCAGCGGATCGGCTCCAAACCAAACATATTATCTTTTGGAATGCCCTCCTCTTCATAGCCGCAGTCAGTTGTTCAGAGCATTTAAATTGCTGACATGTTCACAGTATAGAAATTACCTAGAACATGCTTTTTCTTATTTCTCTAAGGGCCAAAAAAAATCTAGTTGGTGATGATCATGTATGTATGTAACCCATATCTAACTTTAAGGCAGCTTTGTAGTTGAAAATACACTTACCTTAAGTTTAGTACCTATAAGTTGAACTGCTTTTAAAACATCAAATACCACAAAAATACATATTGCAAAACATTCATGTATCAGCAGATTATTAAAACAAAGATGAGATATATTTGTGTCTGTAAAACCTGTAAAGGTCCCCATAGCTTTAATCAAATCAGTGGCGAATATAAAGGAAATCCGTGTAAAAAGTTGGAGGCACTACGGAAAAAGAATCCTAAAATCAGTGTAGTACACCTGGCCTCCACTCAGGTCCAACAGTGACAATTTTGGAGAAAGGGGTCAGATGAAAGACAACAGGCGGGAAGCAGGATCAAAAGCCACATGCATTCCTGTAGCCATGCCTTCTTTTCTGAAGGCCATACATAGTGCAGTGGATTCATATCAAGGTCTTTGTACAGGGAGGGCGAGCCCGCCAACAAGCAGTGGCCTTATTATTCTTTACTTCAATAACAAACCCAAGTCTTCCCTTCCCCCTTCAAAGGAACAGGGTTCTCTAGAAGTGAAAATACACATCATATATGAGTCATTCCTCTTCCTTGAAATTTAGATAACTCCTTTGAACGTTGTCTTTGGTCAAATACGCCCAAATATGTGATTCAGCATAGTGTTCATGGAAAACAATCCAGAAGAGCCCGACTCCCCTCAACATCAACAGCCTATATAACATATTTACTTTTTCTCACACTGAGAAGCTATTCCACATAACTTTTGATACCTTTCAATCAACTCCCATTCGAATCCCCATTATAACATTTCCCTCCCGTACACCGAGTGACAATAACTAAGTTGTCCACATCCGTACAGTGCAGTTATCCACCCGTAGCCCATAAAACAGAAATAACGCAGAGGTTTACTCACAGTGAGGGGTGACTCTCAGGCTGGACCTGGGCAGCCATTTGAAGTGACAGGGCCGCCCATCATGCTGTTCTAACGGGGTCAGGGGGCCTTATGGGGACTTGATCCAGAGCGAGGCCAAGGGGACCAGGCCTTTGGAGAGGATGGATGGAGCCCTGGAAAGAAGGAAGGACGACGTGATTACATCATTTTTCAGCCCCTCCAAAAGCACTGTAAGGACCTCTGGGTGGCCGGATTGACAGCTGGCCTCTCTGCTAATATATTTTGGAGTGATTTGTCAAAATGAAGAAATTGTGCCTGCTGACCCATCTCGCTCTGCAGCGAGTTCTTCAATTGGTGACTTTTGACTAGAAGAGCAACATATTGTCGGCACTCTGTAGCGCATGCTGAACAGGCCATGGATGTCAGACCAAAACAAAGCATAAGTTAACAAGAATTACTGCAGCCTTGTTATTGTTGTTTTTTCACAAAGATCATTTTTCAAGTCTACTGTGGTAAATGTAATAAAAAATTTAAAAAAAACAACAAAACAAAACGGAGAACAAATTTAAAATAACAAATAATACAAATATTTACAGTCCATCCCAACAAAAACCCACAGTTGGCCCTCCACAGAATGGCTCAGCACATGATGTCTCTTGTCTGTCAATCAATGTTGTTGTTGGAGGAGTCTCCTTGGGGTTTTGGGCAGCTCCAGAATAGTGGCGGCAGGCGACGGCCGCAAAGAAGCCAATGATCAGGGAGTCAC
Organism: Galaxias brevipinnis; assembly: GCA_036023535.2. Classification (NCBI taxonomy): domain Eukaryota; kingdom Metazoa; phylum Chordata; class Actinopteri; order Galaxiiformes; family Galaxiidae; genus Galaxias; species Galaxias brevipinnis. The sequence continues at coordinate 5,121 of JAVQIZ010053461.1, forward strand.
ATCGGGCCACCAATCCCATGGTGGAGCTCATATTGACTGTTTGCCGGCGAGACGTTGGGCAGGTGCTAATTCTTCGCACTTAACAAGGTCACGCTGGGGAGTCCAGCAGAAGAGAACGACATTAACCAGGTAGCTAGCAAGCTAATGTTAATTCAAACATATACAACTAGACTGTAGCATCATGATCATGATCAGAGACAGTTTCAAAACGATTTTGCTGCAAAAAAAAGTAAATAAGCTATTAAAAAAAATACGACTTAAAGAAAAAAATACAGCTATCTGTACCTATAAAGATAAATACAAAATTGTCTTGAAAAACATATTAAAAATAAGAAAAACTCAATAATATGAGCTCCACTAAGCTAGTGTGCCTGCAAGGGTGCCATAGCAACCATGGAACTCAAAAGAAATTAAGAAAAACATGCCAGATGAAGAAGTGGATTTAATCACCTGTCTACTCTGCTCCTTTCAGTAGGGTGCCATTTGTTATTGTTTGAGGGAAATGTTTTGTTTTTGTGCGTATCCTGAATATCTACAAATATTCCCTGAAGGCACACTGTTGTGTGATGTTGCACCACCTGTTTTCAAGGCAAACTTAGTCCCTGGGGTCCCTCAACAAATCGTCTTTTCTGTTTCTCCTGCGGGGAAAGCGACACAGTCACTCTGGGATTTTGGGTGTCATATTATGCTGAAAGATGCTAAAGCGAATGCGACATTTCTGTCTATGCCAACAGGTAAAGTGAGAATAAAAAACTCAACGTGATAACACATAGATTTTTAAATTGACTGGGTTTCACTGTTTTTATACTGTAAAACCTTAAACATTTTGTGTTTCATTTTAATAATGAATAAAAACAGAAGAAGTATAATCCGCCTCGGGCTCAATTGTTAGCAATCGGTTACAAGAAATTAAACATATTTTTTAAATATATATTTTTTCCTCTTTCCAAGCTGTACAATGAGGCCCCTGTACAGCCATAGAGATTACACCCGGTCCCTTTGTTTGAGGATCGCAAGCATAATGACTGACCTGAATTCATACTACTGTTTTCAATCACCATCTCGTCCAAGGTTATTGGCCAAAATCCAAAGGTTGTCCTGGGATTCCACTCTATCAGCTGCGGAGGCAGAGCAGCATGCAGAGTTAATAATAATCTGAGTCTGTGTTTTACAGATGTTACACAATGGACACAGTGTAAACCTCTTACGACACCAGGGCCTTGGAGGTTCCCATTATAGAAGCAGATCTGTCTCCAAGACAGTTAATGACAGACAAACACCAGAAGCAGATGAGAGAAAAGGGCTAATAGACGATTCTGTTCCAACCATTGCTCTATAATGAAAAGCGAAGGTCGCACAACATTCCTCTGGTCGCACAACAGTCAACTCAAGAAGTTGGAAACAATATATAACAATGTTTTTGTTAAATTTGTTAAAATTAATAAAAAAAACTAAACTACTTCCTAGATAACAGCTTACGCTGAGATCACCATGACAGCAGCAAGCTGTGTGGTGATAGAGAGGAGATGAAGGACAGTGGCTAGTGGGTTCAGCCATGGGGAACATCTGCTCTGTATATCAGCAGGGAAGGTAGAGCGAACACGTTAGAAGCCATGCGGTGGTACAGAGCACCTCGACTTTCTTCACCAAAGTGCCTGTCTAACGCTAAAAGCAGCCTAACTAAAAGATATAGCGCCAAAATTTAGACTAGGTCTATGTAGTGATGATTGCTAAGTTCATCTTGCCAACCTACTGGCCTAAAACATTTAAGGATTCTAGCATTTTCCTTGGAAAACAAAATCTGAGAGAAAAAAAAGTTGACTTATTTACTGCCTGGGCTCTGACAACTTCTAATGATGAAACTGACGTCTGTCAACAATGCCTTTTTGAGGAATAATGAATATATTTACAATGTAATTCAGAGCTGTGGCGGCCTCTAGACAATTGTGCTTCCTCTTCATGCACCTCTCTATTTCATTCAAAGCAAAGCTTCACCAAAGGAAAATCTTCTATTATCCAGCCTAACACAGCAGCCTGAGGAGTAACGCAGGGTAAAACAGTGACTTAATATTTCATATTGGTTAGATTATTCATCCACACAAAGACACTTCCCTTTTTCCCCTCACATTGCAACGTCCTCATTAAAAATGGGGCACTGCACGTTGAAACTTTTTAAAAATTCAAATATTTTCCTTCAATCTTTAAAGAGCTTATATCTAATGAACTAAGATTTAATTTGGCATGGCTTAACATCCATTTGCACTGTTCATAATTAGGAATGCAGAGCTCGGTATTAAAATGAAGGGGCAAAGCCCCTCACTAAGTTCCCAAGTGAAACAAGAATTGGTTCCACTTTAAGTATTAATTGATTGGGTTTGCACTAGCCCTTACAAGAGAACAGAGTACACACAAGCAGACACCCCCATGAATGCACACCCTAAAACTCACACACCTTGTGTGTGCGTCGTATCACACAAACGTGCACACCCTACACGGACTACTCAATTCTACTCAATCTTGGCCTGCTTCATTTCCATGTCTCTGGGTCCCCAAGAGAGAGACAACCTATCTGCTAGCGGAGCTTAGCATTTGATCACGAGTGTCAATATCAAACTGCAAAGTAGGATTACCCGCCACTGTCGTCAATAAGCGTCTCGGTTTTACATGTGTTAAGGTTAACGTCGGCATTTAATGTGCGTAGTACCTCAGAGATAATCACTCAAAAAGGACTCAGGAATGTCAGTCAACCCTCAGCAGACTCATATTCTCTGCACAAATGATCACACTCTATACTCAGAGGGTCGTACTACATTCTTCTCTGTTCTAGCATTTGACAGTTTCTGACGAGGAAATAGAGCTCATTTGTATGAGTTGGGAAATACAGGGTGTTTGATTCCTAATGATATGCAGTTGGAATAGCTGCGTGGATACACCGGATGGATACCTACTGTGATGAGACTGTAGATGCATTCACTAAGAACACAATACTGAATATGTCTAGACAATACTCTGTAAATCCTTCTTGTTTTGAAAGATCCTCACATTCTAGCCGTGGATACCACTGATCTGATGTAGGGCATCATTATGTTAACTCCTGGCCCTACTCCATTGTTTGTGTTGAGGTGTTTGTGGATGTGCAGACGCTCTTGTGGGGCATGTGAGTGTGTCTGTGTGCAAGCCTCCATGTCCATGTGTGAACGTTTCCTGTGCAGCATTTATTTTCACACAAAACAGAGCACCCTCCTAAACCTCTCCTGGTGCGACTGACAGCCTGAAAAAAATCCTCGCACAATGCTGTGAATTAGGTGGCGGTCTATTAGACACATGATCACATGATGTGGGATTAACGGACTGGAGTCTTCAAAGCTGCTATTACAACTCCTGAGATGTGGTACAGGCTCCCCCACTGCGCTCAGCAGGAGCGTGTGGCTCTTCCTCAGAGATTTACCTGACACTGTCGTGTCTGCGCTCTGGGAGACAAGTGCTGTGGCTCCGAATGGAACAGCTAACATCAGTCGGAGACGCTCCTTGCATGCTGCGCTGAGCCAACAAACCCTGCATTTAATCCCATGTGTGAGTCGTCATGATGGCTGCATGAGTTGACATCAGAGAAAAGGAGTTAGGGTGGGAAGGCCGGTACGATTGGCGATAAAGTGGATTACTGACGGGGAGATGTCATCATGTTTCAATAGGGGAGTCATTCTAAACATGTTTTTACACAGGCTGGTACGCAGAAGCCTTATACAATCACCATTGAGTAATATGGAGACATTATTAAATAGTCTAATAGTTTAATTATAGGTTCTTTTTTTATTTAATTTTTTTCTGTTTATTGTTGACCATGTGGTCCAATGACCGTTTTTTTTTTGGCAAACATTATATAAATATTAATGTGGCAGTTTCCATGAATCTAGGGCAAACTTGTTTATCAATAAAAATTATTAATGTAAGATACATATCACATTGTGTTATATATTCATGAACCGAAGATGCCTCGCATAGACCCTTAATGAGATGAGAGTTGTATGGTGTGGGATGTCTGTCTGAGAGTAAGTAGAACAACTTATATATATTATTCTTACAATATGCTACATTGTACCACAATGTGGACGTGAGAAATGGCAGAAAAACATCACTTGCTGTAGAGAAGAAAAGGAGAAAATAAAGTGGTTGCATTCTGAACTTCAAGTTACCTTTTCTAAGCCTGAACATTGGGAATTTGGACCTCCCAGTGCAAACATTAACGGGCTGAAAAGCAGCTCTGGATGTAACAAAGGAAACAATACCAGGGAAGAGCGCCAAGAAGGCAGTGCTGGCACGCCTGTTCCTGGGACCATGGGAATTTGGCTCCCAGAAATAATGGGGTTGAACAGGGCCCAGCACCACTGCTACTGTAGCTGGGAAAATGGTGCACCGCAAGCCAGGCTCCATCCAGGGATACTTGAAAACAAGGGAGGGAGAAAGGGGTAGAAAAATAAATGAAATATACCGCGTGGGTTGCCCCTCACAGTGTGAAGTAAGATGAGTAAAATAATGGAAGGAAGGACAAGACTGTCTTTTGTTTGTCCCAAGCAGGGTACTGTAAATCAAATAACACCGGCCAGCTTAGGATGTGAGCGAACATAAAATACTGCATGGTAAAGAGCTACCTGGACAGGATAAAGAAGTGAGAAACAGCCCTCTAAAACATGGGTTATGATGGGGTTTTTATGATACACCACATTGTGCAGTTGAAGGCTTAGGCAAACTAATATCCCTATAAATGTATGTGCATAATATTGGTTCTGTTATGGGTTCTGTTAATGCTAGCAACCCCTTTCCAGCCTAATTAGGACAATAAAGGGTTATGGGCTAATGTATGACTGCCACGCCAAAGCTAATGAATGCCTAGTATACCTTGTTTCCTCCCTAGCGTCCTTGGACTGTCATCTCCAACCTTTTGATGTTGTATCTGATTATCCAGGCAGCGATTAATCATGATTAAGTAAGCACCAAGACTCTGAGAGAGGGAGAGAGAAAGAGCGAGAGTGGAAGAGATGGGGTGGGTGGACAGCAGGAAAGTTGCCCAGGTTCAGGCCTATATTCTGGGCAACTCACTCCCTCTCTTTTGCCAACTGGACACTTGTAATGAGACGGCAAAGTGAAAATCACGGTGCTTTTTAAAGTGTGGTTAAAGGAAGGATTTATCATCCAAAGTGTACCTGTTCCAAGCCACAGTGAAGCTTCCAGAGAAACGCCTCGTGCCGTCTGTAGTATCCATCAATTTGGAGACCGTTCTCCATGTCCATGTGCATATCACACCATTTGACAACTAAAGATTTATTTTTTTCTGCATGTTTTGAAGACATGAAGAAATATCAATACATCCCTTGCCCTTTTTCCCTCTCCCTTTTCCGGAAAACATTTCCCTGCTTTGATATGAGTTGATAGAATATAAATGGGTCGGAGCAGACCTGAGCTAACCACCTCTTGCCCTTCATGCATTTCTAATGTAACCTGCCCTGCCCATGCTGACTGAGTAGGCCTGGCTTCATTACTCTATGGTGCTGAGTCTTTCCACAGAGCCCTGCTTTCTCGGCCAATGGGATCACCCTGGTGACCAAGGGGCTCTGATACATTCTGCACCACCTGAAAGCTGGAGCTGTTAGCCCAGGTGCCAAAATAATCAAGTTCAGCTCGCATGGCAGGTTATGAAAGAATATTAACTGTGGGAATAACCCGGCATGACATGCGTCGCCTGCATGCATGATCAAACGAGAGCCCTTTCAGAGAAGGATTTTTCCAGGTAGGCCTACTGGCAGGGAAGTCTGGGCCTGCGATGACACCAACTCAATCATTGTTACTTTGAAGTCAGAGGGGTCAATGTTGTAATGGGTTTGGACAGAGGTACAATGATTCGCTCTTTTTTCTTTCTCCCTCTCTCCCTGCTAATGTGTTTAGCATTCTGCATGGGTAATGGATTTCCCAGGGAGGGAGGAGGGCGGGAGCTGTTGTTGATACACGGTTAACGACGTACCAAAGGACATGGAGCAGGGCTCTACAGTATCAGCACCATCAATAATATAAATGTTTAGTGGTCCACTTGGATTCAAGAAATAATACTTCCATTTCCACCACCCTGCTGTCTAATGCCATGAAAGCCATTTCCTCCAATAAGATACAATGTTAAGGAATTTGGTTAGAATGCTTGTTCTAAAAACAGCAGTGCTATGTCATGTCAGAGTTTGTTTCTGTGAAATATAAGTAAAAGCTTACCTACTGCAGTGGATTTAATGTTTCCTCCAACATGGTTTTTCTACACTTTCCATCAATCTGTCTTTTCCTACTATTTAAAGCAATATTTCAAGCTGAATTTATAGATGATGATGTGTGCTGAGTGTGTCATGAAGGAAAACAAAGTAACTCATGACTGCAGAGCATTTTAAAATCTCACTCAATACTGGAAAACGTCCAACTTGCATAGGCACGAATCAACGTCAAATCTTTGACCCATGTTTCATAATATAAATAACAAGTTGTGTATCAGCGATAATATCAGCCAGTAAGCACGAGCTAAGATATGCTTCTCAATTTCTTCTGACACACACAGAGGTTGAGAAGACAACCACATAATTGGCTACAATGTGTGTTCACGCACAGCTCCAGTTCCAGCACTGTCCTCCAGTGCAGGGCTTTTGAAATGTGGATTCAGAGCCAGCGCACTTCCCTGCATCACTGAAAACCCCCAGGACACGGGTTGGCCTTTGCGGAGGTGGAAGCCAAATATGGGGCTGAGAAGATGAAGCACCCTGGCCTGTCGTCTGTTCCTGGTAGGTGTTCACTCCCGATAAATATTTCATTTTGCTACAAAACAAATAACTTGACATAATTCCTCCCCCTCTTCCGAGTGGAATGACAGAGTGTCTGATTTACGCACAGGGAGATGTGTGAAAAGCATAGAGGCATGTCGCTGTGCAACTTTCACCAGCTAACAGTGAAACAACCCAAAGGAGTGACAACAATTTCACTTTTTTCAGAGAGCTGTGAGGCAGAGACATTCTTGCATTCATATATATTGTTTACTCTGCCTTCTGAAGAACTTTTCAACATAGCAACATGACAGGAGTCTCACAGTACAGTGTGAATCTAAACACATTCTAGAGCTGCATCACTGACTCCAACCCTGTGAGAATTGAGGAGAAAAAAATAACAGCCAATTGTTTTATGCGTAACTTGGTATACTGTAAACTACATGAACAGTATAGGGCTGTGGTGATAAAGACCGCTCCAGAGGCTACTGTGAAATGTGCTCTTTATTCTGAGAGGACATGGGCTAAATTATCTGACCTCGGCCCGGACTTATATTTACGGTCATGAGAGGACACATGGCTCAAACTTTTAATCCACTCACAGCATATTATCCAGTTCAATATTTTCTCATTTCTTTCTCCGTGAATGCTTGAGGCAGTCTCTGCTTTGTTGCGTTTGTCAATCATTGTAATTTGGGCTTCATTTCCAAAAATAATTATCAGGTGAGTGGCAGCCCTTTGCCTGGAGTGCCAACTTGGAAGCGGCGTGCCCAAGAGTATTAATTATGCCGCTCAAAATATGAAGTCTTTTAATAGAGAGGCTGACGTGACATCATTGTTTAGAGTCTTTCTTCCCCTGCAAACATGACAATCATGGCTGTCCCCCTGGTCATCAGCGTAGATGAGGAGCAATTGTCAGAGGAAGTTATTAACAAGCTGTGTACCATGTGATAAAGTCAGCCAGACTCTCGCTGGTACCATGTCGGTGGATTTTTACAGAGGGAAAATCGAGAGTGCAAGAGTTTGTCAACAACTTCGATAGGGGAGAGACAGAGAGTGGGAAACAGCTAGCAAGCAAGTAGAGGAGAGTATTGGAGAGAATTTGTGATTCAGAAAGCCTCCTGATTGTAACGTGTGTGTATTGTGTCTTACGGACACCAGGCAAAGTCATTGTCCCAGTCTTTCTTCTCCTCATCTCTCAACCATTTTTTCTCTCTTCTTTTCTGACTCTCTCTGACTCTGCCTCTCTCGGTATCTCTCTCCCTGCCAATCAAGTGTTCACAAACAGAGCGGCTGCACTGTAGTTGTGGTTCACATGCAGCAGTTGCTTCTCTAAAACCCTAAGAGGGAGAGACAGCTTCCAGGGCTCATTAGCATCCTGCAGCGGCTAATGCTGCCTCCCTATTACTGTCGGAGGAGCTGAAATTCAGTTTGAGATGAGCACAGCCCAGGGGGCTTAGGGTTGCCAGTTTAATTAGTGCCTGATAATTTCAATAATGAGTGACAATTCATTGGGGCTTTTTAGGTTGGCCCACTGTTTGAGTGCAAATCGATAATCCTCAGTTTCTTCCCCCTACTCGCACAAGCCGATAAAGGGTGAGGAGGAGGAGGAGGAGGAGGAGATGGGGTGAAGGGGGGTTTCTATTCCTTTGCAGGAATTAAATGAAAAGAATCAACTTGGAGAATGTCCCTTTGAAACTCAGAAGGGAAGCCTCTGTTGTGATTTGATTTCCTGTTATTGGCTGAGCAGGTGGGTCTTTAGCTGCTGTCGAGGGGGCCAAAGCGAAAACCATTTGCCTGGAGTGATATGGGTAAGTGAGTGAAGGGGTGAGGGTGTTCACTTGTTGTTGCCCAGAGTCACTCCCAGAGTGAAAGTTACATAAGTAGGGTATTGAGAGTATAACAGGAATGTTGTAAATGCTAGTGCCTTTTAAAAAATAACTGTGTAAAACCGCTGTGGACTTACCAGTATTGTATGACAATAAAGCTGCTTAAACTACTCCATCTAAAATCTATAAACAAAAACTACATTTTTTTTCATTGCCCTAAAGTTGCGTATTTACATGATCTTGCTTTTGTGTATACCTTGTATGACTGTTAATTCAGTGAGATGACTTAGGGCATTATCATCCTGCATGCGTTAAACCAGAGTCCCGCCAATCCACTGATCCATCCCCCAGAGCAGCTTCACAGCTCTGCAAGAGGTCCATGTTTCACAGGAATGTGCAAGGAATGAAGGAGGGTGGGTGAAAAAGATTGGAACACACACTTTTCATATTTACTGGAATAATCATGTGAGGTTGCATGCTGTTTGGCAGTGTTATTCAAAATGAAGAATCCATTCAAGGTGACATAAAGCATTCAAATATGAATTAGCATATAGCGCTACATATGTATCTCACCTTTCTCTAATAAAGGAAGCGCACTTATCCATTAATTGACTTCGGTATTCAAATGTTTGGCATATGCAGAAATTAATTATCACAATGAATTCAGTGATATTATCAAGTTGCTGTTGGTTGAATACTGTCAGCAGAATACAAACTAATTCTAAATTGGAAATAGAAATGGGAACTTTTTCATCCTTACTGAATAATTGCAGTATGTTGATGATACCTTTGGTGGCCTGTGTAAGATCTCTGTGACCGATGCATTACAGTCCTCATCATGCACCACAAGAGTAAAATTGCGGGGTGAGCAGTAAGTAGCACACAGCAGTGTCTTTGTCAGCTATAGCCTGACATATTGTGAAGGACAGTAGCCTAATTATTCTGTGGCACTGGCACCAACCTGCCAGTCCCTTCAGATTGAGTTGAACCACAGAGGTTGCAGTTTGATTCCTGAGTGCCTGCTATGTTTTGACTCGGATACTGGCACCATGTCCACCAGAGACTTAATTTGGACATTCAGCGATGTGAACCCAACCCTTATTACTTTAGCCCCTTCATCACCCCGACCAGCAGTCTTCCTCTATTACAAGACCAAGGCAAAGCAGCGAGCATCACACTGATACAGCGGAGATCAAGAGACTATTGATTAGTGGTTACTCCACTAATATTCCCTCCATGACATGCAGTTCACTGCCCCCTTCGTGCTCGTCTGTGGCAGCCGTTTTAAATATTCATGACAAGGTTGCCTTATGGTTCCACAGCTGAATTTCTAATTGGCCAGTCAAAAGAGATACAACATGCCCTTAAGCAGGACCGTGACAGCGGTCAGCTCAAACAGAGATTGTCTGATTCAGCCAGAGGGCTAATTAGCGATTAGCATGAACTGTTTACAGGGGTTTCTACCTGTGGGCCAAGGAAGAGCTGAATTCAGCCTAAATCACCCCACTCTGCCTTTGAAGCTTCAAGAGCTGCCTGTCTATACTGTAATGACTGGGAGGAGAGAGTGAAGTGCTTCCACTGTGTAACAACATAATCATCAATTAAGGAAGGGAAATGGCAAGAAACTGGGGATTTTTTCCCTCATTAAAAAGCCCAGAAGAAAAGGGGAATCTCAAGAATTTTTTTTTTCTGAACTCAATATTTCCTCCGTCAATTTTTACCCATCTTAAGAATTCAAATTATGTTGTCTTTCAAGATGAGGGGAAGTCTGAGAAATGTAATTCAGTGACGAGGTGGAAGCAGACATCGGTAATAAGGAATATGGCTAAAATATAGATGACAAAAAAATTCCTGCAGGAATAGTTCAGATGAAGATGGAATTGGTGTGAATTTTACACTACTTATTAGTTTTATTCAGAAATATAGCATGTCATCTGTCCTTTGAATTGAACAGCATAGCTCGAACTTAATAAAAACATTTAATGATTCAATTTGAATTAGTTACGTAACAATTTTGTGCTGGGTAGACACATTTATTGAATGAAGCTATTAGTTTTAAACACTGGTAATTAACAGTGTAGTCCCATCTTAAGTTATTTTGTTTTGCAGCTACATTGTGGCACATTTTAAGCCTGGAATAAACGTTGAAGTTTATCAAACATTTGAGGAGGATTTTTGATGTTGTCATGAAGGGTTTTTTAAGGATTTCATGCAGGATTATTCCAATTTAGAATAAACATCAGAGTTCTCAGTGCAGAGCCAGCTCTTTGTTTAGTTTACGATATCTTCTAGGAAAGGAACTCAACCAAAAGAAAAAGACCCGGTGTCTAAA
>JAVQIZ010053484.1:0-20652 GCA_036023535.2 Galaxias brevipinnis
AACCTAAAACTCCAGAACAAGATGAGCTAAGAGATTTTGCTCCATTAGCAATGGCTGCGCCAAAATGTTGTTAACTCATTATTACAGTGTCCATTTAGGACATGTTTCTGTCTCAGTAACTGGTATAATCTTATCCAAACTTGTGGTCAAAATAACAAGTTTGCAAAAGTCGTGCTGACAAGAGTGAAAACGACTTTTTGTTAGGCTGACTTTGCAAGGAAGTTTTAGCGAGAGTGATCACAAGCTTGGATGACATTATACCAAGTATGACTGAGACCAAAACATGACCTAAAATGGACGCCATACATTGTCAGCACACTCTCTGACCTGACTTGGCAAGCAAGTGTGGTTACACTTTGGCTAACTTCAATCTGAATTCCTTGCTAGATTATTTGACAAGGCTCCAAATGCATGTGCTGAAGAGAAAGCTAACGGCAGCGCAATAACTAAGGTTTTTCTTAGACGCAGGACAAACATTGGAATTACATAACAAAGTTTTACTGCTGCTCTTTTCAAGGTTTCAGATACTGAACTGAAACATGGGAAGAACAGAAACAAGGTGCAAACAATGAACGACTAACCTAGTGGAACGGGGACAATCATCACTACCCCTGCTGCCATTCTACTGAATTGTCTTTCTCTCCCTATCTTAGGCTATTGTCACACCGCATGCAAAAGTGGCCCAAATCCCATTATTTTCATAACAGTGTGAAAAGCACAAATCACGTGGAATCCAATCTTTTCAATTCGGATTTGGGCCACTTCCATATGTGGTATTAAATTGGATACCGGTCTGATTTTTTTACAAGGCGACTTCAGTCTGACCAGTCAATTCGGAATTCGTGCGACTTTAGCGTCTCTCTAGAGCTAGCGTTCTGTGTGTGACGTCTTTGTTATTGTTCTTTTGCGCATGAGGGTCAGTTCAGGACCGTGACCAGTTCACACTAGAATCTGATATTGGCCACATTTAAAATGAATTGTGTGAGCAGCCAAACAACAAATTCGAATCTGAGCATAAATCTGAATTGAGCATTAAGGCCTGCGGTGTGAACGTAGCCTTAGTCTCCCTCCTCTCAGTTTTTTCCCATCTCTGTTTGCCAGCAGTTGGCCAGCATGCTGCCCCAAGGGTGCTGGAGAAGTCATCATGCCAATGCACGCTGGCATCTGTCCATTTACAACTCTAATAAACAATGACTCGAAAATGGACACTGGTAAGCCTACTGGGATACAGAGCCGCTCTGTGTGTGTGTGTGTGTGTGTGTGTGTGTGTGTGTGTGTGTGTGTTTGTGTTGGGGGTGGGGTGTTATGTGCAATTTGTGTCTGTTTATTGATTGCTGGCAAGTCGTGATAGTGGTGGTGCGGTAGGCGGCTAATGAACAACAGTCTGGGAATATCGTAGCAGTATCGATAACTCAATGCTAAATCGTCTACAGGTTGCGCCACATAACCTTGCACGTCCAAAAAGGTCCGGGTAACCAGCCTAGCTATTTCTACAACCCTGTCAACAAGTCTTCGAGGTACATTACCCCTATCAATCAAATCTGCCAGGCTTAATCCCTATTTTCTTTGTTCTGATAAATACTCCATAGGTTTGTAGCTGCTATCAAGTAGCATGTTAATGTAGCCTACTTTTCAATCACACTGCTGTCCCAACAGAACAGCTAGCCAAGAGAAAACCAACCCCAGTAATTGGCTTGTCGGAGAATGAAATCTTTCAATAAATAAATTCTTCAACTAAATCCTTCAATATATGTTTCAACTAATAAATCCTTCAATAAATTTGTCAATAAATCATTAAATAAAATGTACAATAAATTATTCAATACATATATTAGGTATTTATTGATGAATATATTTATGTATTTATTGAAGCATATATTTATGAATTTATTGATTGAAGCATATATGTATGTATTTATTGATAGATGTATTTATATATTTATTGATGGTTATATTTATGTATTTATTGATGGATTTTATGAAACATTTATTGATTGCTTTGTCACTTTCCATCCGCCATGGAACCGAGGCTAACATCAACCAAATGACAAAAAGCATTTGTTATCAATAAATAAGTCAGACAAATGGCATAGATGAGTTTTTCAGTCCTTAGGTCGACATTGTCTGGTGGATATTATTATCACACATAATTAAGAAAACACTACGGGACTAGCCCTGTGATGTGATGTAAAGAAACCAGACCCCTTGCTGTCTTACTAACCTCCAACAGCATGCTATAAAATATGTCACTCCGAACACCCATTTCCCTTACAGTACTCCAACATCCTCCGCCGCTCGGTTCTATTTGTTTAGGCTACAAATGTAGGATGAAGCCATTATGTGAATAATTTAAGATCTCTCCTATCAAATACGACCTCTCAAATAACAAGGTTGCGTGCTTCCTCGCGCAGGCTAAACGCGCGCCATGCCTCCCATGATGCTTCTGTCCTACAGATCCTTTATATTTCTGAAAAAGCAACTGAGGGTTTCAGCAGAAACTCATAGGATTGCCTGTACCATAGGCTTCTACTTTTTGAAAGTTTGACGGTTCTAGTCCACTTCAGTTCAGTTTGGTCCTTTGATGTAAAAAGGTCAAATTCAATTCAAAGATAACTGTAGAAACTTGTGGAAATACAACTTGGAAAGACATATGTTCTAATCTAATCATAGCCCATTTAAAATTAAACTTTGGAACCAGGCAGCAATTTACGTGTTGTAATACTAGGTGCTTTGTTGTTGACCGGAAGAATAGTGACGTTGAGGTCATATACAGGAAGTGTTCCATGTAGAGGAACAGGTGGGGGCGGCGCATCTCCATGGCAACAGCTGTCTGTGGCTCCTGCCTCCCCGTCCGAAACAATGAGAGTAACAGAGTCAGACACCGGGTTTGGTCCAATCTCTCCTCCTAGGACAGACAGACAGACAGACAGACAGGATTAGTCCCCCTCTGATGTACACCTCAAATCTGTGGGGAAAAGGTTTATTAAGTTGGTCAGTTTAAAGTCAGTTATGCAAAGCCCAGTGCCTCTGTGGCACAAATTCAACTCAGAAATTGATTATTCCAGCACTAGCAGCGAAAACTGCAACAAAATTATCCTGTTCATAATGATGCTGATACAGTCCAGTCACAGCACTGGTGCAACAGGGGACCAAGCCTTTCTCTGGCACATCACAAGCTGCAGAGGCTTTAGGATTGCATGTATTGCACTTTCCATGGTCTGACAAAGGTCATCCTTCCAGGACCAGTGTAATCCTCACCTGTGTGGAGGTAGTAGATGTGACCCTGGAGGAGGTCTCGTTGGGAGAACTTGTCTGTTGTGAGCCCTAATTTCTGCAGCTCCCCCTTGAAAGGAGTCCGTGCTAGCATGTAGGTCAGTTTGGAATCATCACTGTCCACGTCGCTGGCCGATAAGTACTCCAGGGTCACCTGTACCTGCCCCCCTTCCTCACAGGACAAACCTCCACGTAGCTCTGGGCCGAGTTGAGGGGGCTCGTCATTGACTTGCAGTATCTGAGAATAGGGGGAAATAGAGGAACAATGATTCATGCTTTTTGTTGTTATTTGTCTCAATCCTCAGATCTATTGTCTTTTTCAATGGATTATTTTTAAGATAAAGTAGTTCCTTTGCTCTTTAGTTGTTGTAGTTCCTGTTCTGCTGTTTTATTATAGAACTCACCTCTACTCGCAGCACTGCATCAGCAGAGTTAACCCCATCTGTGACTGTCAGGGAAACAGTATCCTCAACTGTTTCAGAGTCATCATGGATGTACCTGCAATCACACTAGGTCTCTCAACGACATTTAACTTTTTCACTTTGTCATAGTATCATGGCAATGCAGAGTATTATACTGTTCTGCTATACATTTCACAATCATCGATCAAAAGCTTGATGTAAATGAAAGATCAGCCCTTAAACATATGGAATAAGTTTGACAAGTGCAGCACAAAGTAGGTTTGGGCAAAACTAAACCCAGAGGATCATGATGGACATTTTTAGAACAGTCAGATAGTCAGCAGGTGGAGGGAACAGGGAAAGACTAGCTTTGCTAAGGTAACATGTACTTCGTGACAACAATTGAAAGTAAGCAGACAGTTGTAAATGTCGTGCACACTGGATGCGGGGAGTGCACGTTTTGCCCTCTGGTTCCTTTTCTTTTGATCATGCAAAATAAAATGCTTTTTCATATGCCCACATTTATATCTAAACTCAACAACCCAGGTGAAACCAATGAATCAGATAAGGTGCACATTGAAAGCTCTCTCAAGCCCCTTGCGAAATTAAGTGTGTGCTAGTGCAGGAGCCGTGAAAAGACCCCCTGGTGCTCGAGAGAGGACCGGCTGGAACAGACAGAACTGGGGACCAGGAGACCAGATGCTGATCAGGTCATTATGTCTTGAATGAAGGACAAGCAGACCCTCAGAGTTACAGAGCTTGGCTCACCAGACCAATGGCCGCGTCAGCATCTGGCAGTACCGGGACCAAATACAGATCAGGGTTGCAGATCAACATTATTTTCCCAATTCTCCACACTTTGGGACTATTTCATAATCGATAGATAATGTAAGCTGTATTGTTTTATTTAACCAAAACGTGTTTTGACCTGAAGGAAATAAAGTATTAATGATTGTATGATTTGTTGAATTTTATTTGTACTTATTACAACCAGTTCAATGGATCAGCACATACCATCATAATACAAAGACAGGCCCCTCACCTGAGCCGGAGTCCCCTGATGTCCTGGAGGGAAAAGGAGTCTCCATTATAAAGCTTTCTGCCCTGGAGCTCCAGCCTGCCATGGAGAGGCTCCTGAACTGCCATCAAGAGAACGTCGTCCATACTGTCTATGTCTCGTACTAACAGGTGTTCCTCTGTCACAAAGGCACCTCCGCCCTCCTCCACCCTCAGAAGGTTAGTGAATACCTGGACAACGGCACAGTAGACAGGCTGGGTGATTGTGGCTGAGTTCTGTTGGAATTGTAACTTCAGTCAGATGTGTGGTCCATCACACCAACACTGGTTGGCATGTTAAGTCATCTACAGAAGAGGATTTACATTAGGGACAGGGTGGCGCTGTTGTGCAAGATGTTCATAACATCTGAGCGTTGTTGCACAATGTCATCTTATATCTAATATAAAATAGCGATTTAATGGTAAAATAAACATGTTCAAAATCAATTATAATATAATTCTCCAAATTTCCCACTGCCCCTCCAGAAATATCTTGTTAAAACTGCCACTGATCATCTACCCTGTAGAAGATGGCCCAACGCTCAATTCAATTTGTCATGCAAAAAGCACATCCAGTGAACTTCACACACTGACTTGAGGAGCCTGGTTATCCACGGGGGTGACGGTGATGTTGAAGAGCAGGCCACTGATGATACCACCGTGCTGGTCACTCACTGAGAAGACAAACTGTACAAGCAGTGGATGTGGGCCAATGTCCTCAATGGGGGGCATGTAAGCCACCTTCATGTGGTTCACAGCGTGCTGAGGAAGAGGGCAACGGTGCGTTAGCTTTAGAATTGTGTTACGCCCCTCGAGTAGGAAGTGAACTGTTATGTACTTCATGATAAGAATTAATGTGTTACAATGGAACCAAGCTGACAGTAAACCGTGGTACGCATACCTGGGTGAAGGATTTCAACACGGGGACCATATGGTCCTTTTTCATGGAGTTGGCGCTGTCAGTGTAGAATAAGCGCCCTGCATCAGGTGACCTGTTGTACGGAGAGGTTGCTGTTCCATAATTTTCACAACAAATTATGTGCAAGGTACTGTCACAGCCCTTGAGGCTTTGAGTAGTGATATGGTGAAAGTGTAAGAGGAAGGCAAGGTTTAGCTACATATACACTAGTTGAGTGAAATGCTTTGCTCTTTAATGCAGATGTGTCTTGGAATGATCTACGCAGCCCAACCCTAGCAGTTTGAAAAGAGGCTTTGTTAAGCTAATTAGATAAAATGAAACAATGATTTTACACCAAACCACTTTGAGCCTACAATTAGACAATGAACTTGAGAAATGTCTTGTCTTGATTAATCATTTGATGGAACTGTTTAGAGTTAATATGAGAAAGCACTAGAATATTTTTTCCTGCAAATGGATATATGAGCCTTATTTACAGGGTTGTTTGTGTACTTTGAAAAAAATAGTTTGTTTCTTTATTAAATATTATTTTGGACGTGTAGGTCCTTTGTTGTATAATACTGACATTGATAGGCTTTTTGATAACTTAATTAATAGATGTTTTGGGGCCCCCCCATGACTATTTAATTGAACCATATGTATCCTACTTTTATCCCACTTGGTCAAATTGTCTCAACCTTGCTTAAAGATATACAGTATATCAGATGATAATTATATCATTATTACAACAGAAATTAATAGCATACTAAAAAAGCCAAACTATCAGATCAGGACACAAAACAGAAAGTGTTCTAAACGCAATATTACTTTCCTACAGGATAACCTTTCCAGGACACTAAATCAATAAGAAAACAATGAAAGATAACATACCCACTGGGGCCAAAACAAGACTGTGTGATAGAGTAGGAAGGATCAGCGTCAGGGTGCTCCCTGTCTGTGAAGTGGAGGTGAGCTTTAGTCAGGTAGACCACCTCAGTCTCCCTGACTTTCAGGGAGCGAACACTGCCAGGGACCTCCACTGGCAGCTGATCCTTCACAGGGAACACGTGAACCACCATGGTCTGCAGACAGGAGGAAGACAGGGATTTCAATATACTACTTTACAGTAGGAACTCCTGAATGGGGAACAGGCTCCCTTCACGCCTGGGTTGGGAATATGTTTTAACAGTCTTCTTACAGTATGTGATAAAACCATTCAAGAAGCATGATAGATGCTCTAACCACCATTTTGTGTTTTGTGAGCGTTGTAATGTAATAACAACTTATTACTTTGTAAGAAAGTCTTCTTTTCCCATCACCAAAATTCAAGTCTATCATAACTGTGTTTATTATTGACATCATAATATGCCTGGTAGGCTGGAATAAGGCAGATGAAAGCGCTATTGGAAAATTGTGAATTTCAATTCTGTGCAGTTTTTACAAACCTTTTATAACATATGAAGGTATTTCTTACTATATACTCACATGTTTGTGGGATAGATTTGGGGGCTGGTGGTTGTCTAAGAGAATAAAGTCAAACGAATCTTGGAACCTCTCCTCGCCAGAGTGGCTGTAGTAGATGAGGCCTTGAGACAGGTCCCTTTGCAGGAAACTCTTCACGGGGAGACCTACAACACAGTATCTACAGCTGGAAACTAATTTTACAAATACATAAGCTATTACCTGGTCCCCTCCCCCTCATCCTAAAACAAACCAGAACAAATGCGTAAAGTTTGCAGCTACTGTGAACTACTGTTTGAAGCATGTTTATCATAGGCCTCACTCTGACCTGTCACATGTGGCAAGGTCTTCCTGACCAAATCTCCTGCCTGAGGAGAAGTCTCAAGCTGGAATAGGATGTAGTCATCACTCGAGTCAAGGTCAGAGGCCAAAAGCATGTATTCCTCTATCAGCACAGATCCACCCTCCTGCACCTCAATGGCCACATTATTGATAAGGAAGGGTGGAGTGTCGTCTTTCGGCAGGATATTAATGGGAAACTTGTGGCGGATGCTGTGGCCACCATCGGTTATACGGAACACAATGTGATCGCGGGTGGTGTCACTATCGGAATGGTGGTACACCACCACGCCCTCCTGCAGGTCCCGCACCCGGAACATGAAGGCTTTTCCACCTGTAGGGAAGACAGGACACTTTCTTGATTAAGCTTGGATCCCTGCTGATGTTACAGTAGACCATAGAGTGCGAGACATACCAGGTTCAGAAGTCTGGAATGAGCAAGCATGAAAACAAAGGTAAGCTTTAGAAAGAAAAAACTAAAATATTTTATTAGACTTGTACTGATATATTTATGGGACACAGTGTTGAATCTCAAACAGAAAGTGAGAAATCTAGCTATGCTGTTTCACATACTGTTTGTCTTATGTGAAGAACTTTAAAGTAGAAAATATTCTCAGTTTCCTGCTTATTATTCATTAACGTTTTCCGACAATCAAAGTGCTTTTGCTGGATGCATATCGTCACTGGGAAATAACAAGTCCAATCAGTGCCTAAAGGCAAACTTGTTGGCTCTTGTTTTTGAACCATCTCTAAAAAACACCAGTCGATAAAAATGGCGTCCTTCCCAGGCTAGCGTGCAGCAACTAGCCAAAGCCAGAATAGGCCATTACTGCTTGCCAGGGAGACAGAAGGGCAGGGTCACTAGACAGATTGAGTGATGAATGGTTGCATACTGAAACTCATTAGCAACTTTACGAGGGGAAACATCTACATGTCCAATGGAGAAACAACTTGGTAATTGGGCCCAAAGGTGGCAATGGGCAACAGGCCCAAAAAACAACACCCTTGCGTATAGGAGAAGGGACAGGCAGCTATCCATTTGGCTGAAGGCATTTGGAACAGCCCTCCAGTGTCTCTCCCCAGCGTTGCTGTCCCCAAGTTTCAGGTTAAAGGTCAGCCATTCCTTCTATCTGCCAATTACTCATAAAATATATTTTTTTGCAGGCAACTGAATTGAACTAAAGTAGTATATTTAGACAAACTGAAACAGGTACCTATTGTTCCATAGCAGTGTGTCACACTTTTTTCCGCCTTTTTTCTTGTTCAATTTGGGAATTTTCATTATTTTTGTTGAGTTCATCCCGAGAATATGAAATTGGAGGGTTTGACAAGATTACATGGAATGGAAAGTTTAGGCAATGGAACATCATGCAACAACATTATAGAATTATAACAAACTAAGACCATCTCAATATAACTATATTGCTCACGCCGGTAACAATAATATCTATACAGTGCTCCATTTTCAGAAAGTCTCACTTTTTCTTGGTATATTTATGATAGAAATATCTACTTTTTGCACCCATACAGGTGGCTGCTTTCTCACTGAGACCTCTAAGCTACATGCAAATAATCTAGTTTTGCTTCTAATTGGATAGCTTCCTGTGTACCATGCCAAACAAATAGTTCATTAGGTAAGGCAAACAAAAATGTTAACGCAATTAATAAAAAAATTATCAGGAGAAAAAAACAATACCTGGGTTTTTATGTTTCTGATATATGAGGTAAATCTGAAAAGAATAGATGTAACCAAAGAGCTGAGTTAAATTGCCTTAATGTAATTGCTAGGGATTTATATAACTTTTACTTTAGATTCTTAGGTCTTCTTAATTTAAATCAAAGACTTATACCGAAGTAGAATCTTTATTACTTATTGGTTTCTGTTTTGTATCCATACTTTTAAGTATGCATGTTTGGTACTATTCCCATAGTGAATGTGCATAGTGACAGTCTCTTCAAAAGAAAAAAAAGAAAAGCATTCATCCTTCAAACTGAAATGTATTCCCAACCACTCTACAAAGCTTCTCTCTCTATGTTATGAAATATAATACCTTAGCTGTGTCTAAGGCCCAAACTCCCGGAGCATTCGCTGCAAATATGACACCTTACCCTACTGACTCCTAGTAGGTAAGAAAAAAACAGGGCCACTTTCTGGCAACAGAGCATCTGATTTTTGTGCACAGTGGTATGAAATGGCTTGTCTTCCCTTTCTGCTTCACTCAGGCCCTGTGCAAACAAAGGAGCTGGTTCCCTGTGCACTAGAGGGGAAGCAAGGTTTCCTAGTTTCTATGCTTTCCTAGTTCCTATGCTTTCCTAGTCAGGCAGAAGTGAAAAACATGAGAGAAAAGGGGCAGAAAACTAGACCATAAATTGGATTGCTCAGAGACCTGCTTTAGTCCATTCAAATCAAGGTGTCTTAACAAAAAGTTGATCAAATAACACTCTATTTGATCAATTTCATCTCCTCAGCTTTAAATGGTGAGGCCATTTGTAAAGGTTTATTTAGCAAAATTCTTTCCCTTCCCTTTAAAGGCTCCAGTATACTTCAAGCGAAAGCGAAGTTTTCTTGTTTGCTTGGTTCTCTTTCGCTTGTTCGCAGAGGCTGTGATGGTATACTTGTTCGCGACTGATTTGAGTTTGCGGTAGCTTACACCCCAATACAGCAGAGGGAACCAAACGTTACGGACCGCAACAAAACATAACGAGTGGTTACGAGTTTAAAAGTGTTCATATTTTTTTACTTCTTCAGTTAAACTGCTCTCAAAAGTATTCATAGTTTAAGATACAATTCCAAACTTTTCAAAATAAGTGCCGCTGTGACCAAAACGAACAGCTTTACCCTACCCGGAAACCAAACGTAGCCATCCAAAGCTTTCGTCAGCACAGGCTACCACCCACCATGTACTTGGACCAAGCACATAGGATGTTCGCCGCTGTTCGCTTTTGCTGAGTTCGCCGAGCTAGAAAAAATGGGCTGCGCAGTTCCAGGCAAGCGAACAACCAAAGCGGCGTTGCTTTGCTGATTTTTGTTCGCCTACCCTCATCAATTTACAGCAGAACAAAGTCACTTTACCCACATCCTTCGTTCTGCGATGATGTTGCTTGAAAATGCTTTTGGAAACGGCTTGTGTGCTCCTAAATCTAACCTCTGACAGTAAGGTGTCCATGCATCGTGCCATCTACCATGGTCAATCTAACCTCCGACAGTAAGGTGTCCATGCATCAGGCCATCCACCATGGTCAATCTAACCTCTGACAGTAAGGTGTCCATGCATTGGGCCATCCACTGCCACCAAGGTCACTGCCTCTATGTTGTCGTTGTCCACAATCTGGAGGTTCTCCCACGTAACTGGTCGAGACTGACCCTCCAACAGATCAAGTCCTGTAAATGTAGTCATGTTAAATATTTACAATGGTAAATCAAAATCATAGGGTAGTCTCCACAAAGTATTAAAAAAATATTGTCTCAGATGACCATTTCAATGACAGCAAATGGATTTCGTACCCATGTTCCATGAGACTCTTGGAGCGTTTGTTTCTGCAATCCGGATAGAAAAATGGACCACTATTGGTGGGCTGGCCACATAGGAACCATCTATAGCCTGGAACTCCACCTGGCAGGAGGAAACAGTTCAATATTTAATTTGCTAGATCTGGTGAGCAACCCGGTTGTGTAAACCATGCACCACTATTTGAGCATTTGGAGTCTTAAAGCACCTCATAGTTCTTCCTGGACACTTGGCTGCTATTAGGTGGCTGGTAGGCAACCCTCATCTCGTGGAGATCCTTCCAGGTAAAAGATTGAGTAGGCTTGGTGTGGTCATTTAGGTGGGTGATATACCCCTCAGTGGGGGGCACAGTGACATTAAAGACCAGCTTCTCCTGAGGGGTCTCATGATCTTTGGCATCCAGGGCTGCGGTAGTCAGGGGGGTGAGGATGAACTGGTCCACCTCCAGGATGAAGGAGGCCATGAAGGCGGCATGGGGAGGTTGGTTCTGCACAGCTTCTTGGATTAGCACTGGCAGCCATACATTCTTAGTCTAGTAGCGTAGAGAAAATGTAAAAGTATGTGTAAGTAAAAATACTCTCAATAATGACATAAGTGATCGATGTACAATTGCCTGTAGAAGAATAAAAAAACGTGGAATAACTACCCACAAGTATTAGAGGGAACTGCACAAATGTTTTTATATGATCCATATTTTATTGAAATAGCTCTTATTCATGCTATTCTTGTCTTAACTGGGAACCCTCCATACTTCAATAATTTAATTTTAATCATGTTAAATAACAACATTTCCAATTGCTTTGTATCTTTTTGTCATAGGTATCACTCAAGTCCAACAGGGCTCAGTCTCATTTGGATCTTCTGGATCTTCAGTTGTAACTTTGTCGTAAATAATTCTGGCTTTAGACTGGACCATAGCTTAGTTGTTAATGATATAAGATTATGGATTTTGACTTTATGGTATGGTTAAAATGTATAGAGTCAGGTTGTTTTAGATATCATGAAAGAACATCTCAGATTTCTGTACTATGGCCCTTCTTGCTCTTCCAAATATCTCAGAATCCGAATTAATGGCAAGTTATTTTAAGTGCACAAAAAAAAAAAAACTCTTTTTTTGCATGTTCACCTTTTCAGCGGTGTAACACTGCCATCTAAAGTTACGTGGTAAATTGGTGTCGGGGTAATACTCTCCTCTTGTCAATTGCACATGGCCACATGTTAGAATGGGATGATCTTTCCAGGGACCCTTAGGTGCCAACTCAGTTGACGCTCTCTTTTTTTTTTCACCACACATTGTATCTCTTCATTCCAAAACATTGAATGAATTACCAGGGGCTGTAGACCCCACCAACGAATTACCAGGGGCTGAAGACCCACCAATGAATTACCAGGGGCTGAAGACCCACCAAAGAAGCATGAATCATAGGGGGGTATGTATAATGTTGATAAAATGCTGTCACCGTGTAATTGCACTGTGTGACAAACCACATTATAAACAGTTCATTTATTAGTGCATCTTGCAAAGACTGTAACACTATTACCATATGCGTCTGCATTTTTCATCGTACCTCCAGTAGTGCTCTGGATGTCTGGTGACGAAGCTCCACACGGATGGGGATGTAATCAATCTCCGGGGAAGGAGGGCTGAGGTGCTGGTACTTCCAGCCAGAGGTCAAGAACTCCTGGCAGCTTACTTTAAAGAAACCCACCCCCATAGTACTGTGGGGGCAAGGCTTATTCCCTGGACAGGGCATTCCTGTTTGTTTGCCTGGGTTGAGGTCGAAATTCCGGTGGGAGGTTTTCAGTTGCATGGCTGCTAAATGTAAAGGTTTCTAACTGAATTTGGCTCCATTTTTAAAGGAATAGCTCACTACTTAGGATATTTGAACTTATTCTAACGTCGCCCTGAGTTGTCCCAACTCGTTTTTCTATCCATTTTGGCAGTTGTTGAGTGATTGTGTTTTCACATGTAGCTATTACAGTAACCATGGGACTGGATACCTATGGGGGATAGCTTAGCACTAGGGTGCTTCAGTTAGAAGTAATCAGCTAAGCTAAGTTATCCCCCATAGGTTTCAGTCTAACGGTTAATATTATAACTAAATAGGAAAAAGTTACCAAACCTTAAAAGCATCCCAAATTTTATGGATTTGAGTCTGGAAAACTCCAGGAGAAGAGGAAATGAGGTTCAAAATCCAAAGTATTGAACACATCCTTAAAATGCTAATGCTGGTCTGTGAAAATAAGTATAAAATGTACACTAAAAAATTTCTGTGAAATCGACAGTGAAATACTGTCAAATCACGACAGTAAAACACTGTTAATAGATAAACAATGAAGCAGTGTTTAATTTACAGTAATTTGTCGTAAAACACTGAACCAAACACAACTGTTTAATTTAAAGTAAAAATATGTTAAAAGCATCATATTCCGTTGCATAATTTACAGATTAATGTATTTTAAACACAGAAAAACTGTAATACAAAAAGCAATACAATACTGTTAAAATGACAAAATGCCACCGTTAAAATAATGTTTTATGTCAGTTAAATTTAGTTTTAAACAGATCGAAACCGTATTACATTTTACAAATTCGTGTTATTCCTTTCAGATATGAATGTGTATAAATACAGTGAAAGTATGTTAAAATGAAGGATTTAAAAAGATGGTGTTGTGTCTCGCTTTACATATGAGGTATTTTTATAGCTTCCCTGATAAAATAACTCATGAGTGTGGCTAACAGCCAATGGATTTGTAAACATTTGAGTGTAATATTCAAATGGTCCTTAAAACCGACACTTTTTTTCCAATTTATGTTGTGTGAATTAAGTGTTCAATCTGCGATGAGAAATACTTGACAATTTTACAGTTTATATTTGAGATTGATATTAGATTGGACTTGTGGAAAATAATTTCATACATTTATATTGTAATCAACACCTTTTACAGAAATTTGAATTACAGTATTTAGTTGCTTTCACTGTAGAACCTTAGTCATGCATACTGCAGCATCCTGGGGGTGGGGCCTTCCCAGCATGCATCAGGGGGTGCGTTTGCCATAGAATTTGCTGTATTACTGTTGTTCATTACATATATTTTTGCCCATTCTTTTGGGTTGTTTTGATAATTATTATCGCTGCTTAATTTAGTTAATAATGCAGGTTGGCTGACATTATGGTCACCTTGAGTGAGAATGTCGATTCCCGTGTACTTATACACTTGTGGTTCCTTCATCCTGTTGGCCGATAATAATTACAAAAGGGAAATGGCCTTTAGTATGAATGGAGCATTTGTCTATGCCTTTTGATGACTTTCTTTGTTCTGTTTGCGAGAGGCGGTACTCACTGTTCTGTTGTTGTTTTTTTACAGTTATTCTATGGTGTCCACAGTTGCCAGTTTTGTACTGTACTTTTTACCTTTTTTTTTTTTTTTACAGTTTAGCAATATGCACGCATGCACTGTAAAAAAAATCCTATTGCTTTTACAGAAAAAAACATCACAGCTGGGGTTACCAGAATAAATCTGTAAAAAGAGTAAAACTGTAAACAGCTTTACAGAACAACCTATTAATTTTACGGATAAAATCAGTTGAAAATTACATTTCAAACAGGTATATCCTGTTATATTATTTAACTGTGAAAGTGTCATTAGATAGCTGTTCCTTTACATGCTTTTCTGTAAATTTGTCATTGTCAGGTAATAGTTAGTAATGGGTCGTTCGCGAACGAACGGCTCCTTTTGAACGGCTCTTTTCCGTGAACGTAGGGAACCGCATCACCTCGGTGTAAGTGCCGTTCTTTCGGATCCCTGATTAAAAAAAAAAGATTTGTAGCACTGCTCAAAGTAATATTCTCTGCCTTGTTCCCCGGACTGTCTAGTGACAACCCCTGAACAGCCTCAGTGACTGACATGCCAACAACCAATCAAATATATTGTGTAAGCCCAATCGATGTGACAGTTTTACACAAGCCAATAAAGTAAAATTTTCAACTAATTTGTCTTTCATAGGAAATCACATAATTGGTTAGCTGTCTAAAATAGTTATTCAAACCAGATCTCCCTGAAAAATACATGCATTTGTTTTTCATTTGTAAAGAATTCAAAAAAACATTTAGCCAAAATGTATTATAATTACGCCTATTATACAATTTTGCGCGGGAGTGATTATCTAGTCACTATTTGATTTATATCAATATAATTGTTTTATCAGGTTGCCTATGTAATATGATAGTTCAGGGTCAGCAAATGTAAACTAACACCAACTACTTCAGTGTGCCTTAGCAGTGCTAGCATTGCAGGCACATATAACTGAACAAAGAGCCAAATGAACCGGCTCTTTTTGGTGAACGGAGTCAAATGGACTGGCTCACCCAAAAGAGGCAAAATTTCCATCACTAGTAATAATTCTTTATACATCCACACTGACAGATACAAAGGTCTTAGCAATTTGTTCAGTTCATTAACGGAGACCTGGAGTTTTACATAAACCTTTTGGGCTTGCAACGGGACTGAAAACTGCAAGGGCATAAGAATATGGGAACTGACATGCTCACTCAAGGTGACCCTAATGTCAACTGGCATTATTAACTCAATTAAGCAGCGATAATAACTATCAAAACAACCCAAAAGAATGGGCATAAATATCTTGTCATTAACAACAGTAATACAACAAATTCTATGCTAAATGCACCACCTGGTGCATGCTGGGAAGGCCCCGCCCCCGGGACGCTACAGTATTTATTAACCGACATAAAACCTTATTTTAACGCTGACATCTTGTAATTTTTACTTTATTGTATTGCTTTTTGTTTACAGCATTTTTGTTTAAAATACAGTAATCTGTATATTATGTAACGTAATATGATTCCTTTGACCTATTTTACTTTAAAATAAACAGTTGTGTTTGGTTCAGTCTTTTACAAAATATTACTGTAAATTAAACACTGATTCAATGTTTAGCTATTTACACTTTTTGGATGTCATGATTTAACAGCATTTCACTGTCAAATTCAAAGAATTTTTTACAGTGTGTACAGTAGGTCCGAAATATTCAATAATGTTGGTTCTCATCATCTAACCTAATCTAGTAGCTCGGTAGCTTGGTAGATCATGATTGAATCTTTTGTGAAATTATTTAATTTATTTTTACTGTGTGTCCCTGGCATTTGTTTGACTTGAAACACAACAAAATAATCCAGGTCAATGAAATAAAAAAAATTTCCATATTAAAACCAATTATTTGATTAAAAATACATGTGAATAAAAATATTCTCAGGTTTTACCCTTTTTCAGTTGAGAATCCTCCTCTCTCACCAGCTGGCCCAGAGAGGGGTAACTTGTGTCAGTAGTCAGCCGGACTGTGCAAGCCATGTTAGCTTGACTGGTGATGGTCAGAACTGAACTGTCAATGAGGTTGGACAGGCCATAAAACTGGGGAACCACTAGTTGAGTGCTTCCAAGTTCCACCAAATGGTCATTTGGTTCAATAATCCTCACTGTCAAAATTATAGTTTCGATAAAGGTCTGTGAGAGAGTGAACCTGGAGAGACAAAAAACATGTTGCTATTGGCAATGGATATATTCCGGAGGCATCTTAAATGATGTGAAATGTAAACGTAAGCACTCCTGTTTAAATACATTTTGAGGGTAGGTTGTGAGGCATTCAATTAAAGGTAATTTGTTTACTTTCTAAAGCAAAACACATGAAAGTCAAAGTAGAAATATTATTTCCCCAATTTGCACAACATCAGCAGCGTGTCATATTTCAGAGCTGGACACGCAAAGCTCAGGATTTAATAAAGTAAGAAACATGAATGAAAACAATGAAAACATTAACTAATTAATGGTTCATAACTCATTACAGTTAGTGTGTGTTTTGGTTTGTTTGATTAAAGCTTTACTAATTAGTTAATTAATTAGTTGCAGTGATTAATGCTACACTGCAATTGGACTGACCTGTAAACTCTTAGCATAACTGTGTCCTCTTTAAGGATTGGACTTCCATTATGGACATATTTGACCACATCCTGAGGGAACTGACAGTCAAACACCTGCAACACATTTCATCTAGGTCAAAACGTCTTCATAGAAGGACACAACTGTTGTTTTATTAGCCTAACTATAAAAGTAATTAATTGTATAAGCATCGTGTTTTAAAACATTTATCAATGGAACTTCCATTTTAATTAGCAAAAAAAACAAAAAACAAATGAACACTGTCTTTTCACCTGCGGTGTGAGTTTCCCCACTCTCTGGGTGATGGGTTCATTGAGCACCACTTCCACTTTACAAGATTCTTCATTCTGATCCACATTAATCTTCAGCTCTTTTTCAGTCACAAAAACGGTCCTTCCTTGGGCCACCTGAATGCCTGGGTTCACTACTACTAGGCTCTTACAGCATGCATATGGAAGGCCAGCAATAACTGCTAACAGTATCCAAGAAATGGCCCTGATGGTGGCCATCCTGGATGAACACTGTTTTTAGTCTTG
Source organism: Galaxias brevipinnis (assembly GCA_036023535.2). Lineage (NCBI taxonomy): Eukaryota > Metazoa > Chordata > Actinopteri > Galaxiiformes > Galaxiidae > Galaxias > Galaxias brevipinnis. The sequence goes on from JAVQIZ010053484.1 coordinate 17,429, forward strand.
ATGGAGATGCTTCAGACATAAGCCTGTGCTGGAAGTGAACGATGGAAGGCTGTTTAACAGTTGCAGTTTGTTAGAAGATGTCTCAGTGCAGCACCTTATCTTGTTCTCTTCACATTCTCCAGAACCTACAACAAAAAGTATTAGATTAATTTAGCCAACTATTCCTACTCCATGCATGCAAAAGGATGCGTCCTCACTCCATTTTTAGAGGCTAATTTACACTCTGGATTCCCTCCCCCAGCTGCTAGTCTTTATAGAAAATACTTTCCTCCTCCATTTCCCTTAAAAAACTGCTATTGCACAAATTGAGAGGAAATCTAAATGTTGGAAATGACATTTGGATAAAGGGTCAAAGGTCACAATAAAAGCATTAAACTTTTTCCAACAGAAGTGTGCTAGTTTAGAAACGTGAAGTGCTGTCCTTCTTTGCAGACTGGTTACTCCCCTAAAAAGTACCTGAGAAAAATTGTTTTCTGCTAGTAGTATTTTTGTGGTATAAACCAAGACCACTTTGCCAAAAAGAAAGTGAAAACAATATTTCAGTTATGTAAACTGTACCAGCTGTTTGGCTGTTGTTTTTGAGTCACTCTAGTGTCAAATAAAGAACTTACATTGTTCATATACTGTATTTATGGAAAACAATATAGCGAACAATACTGCCATAAGAAAGATAGTCAAGCAAAGTTATAATGATCAAGACATTTAGCAGATCCTGTTTTTTTTGATCCATAAACTTAAATCTTAAATGAAAAACAACTTTGGCCCATAAAGTTGCGACTCACATTATTTGTTTCAGTTTACTAGCATACTTGTGTTTTGCAGTATGACTAGTTTACTATAAAACTATAGTTTACTATATTTATATATAATAGTTGGTAGGTTACCATAGTACTATAGTTTACTATATTTAGTCGGTAGGTTACCATAAAACTATAGTTTACTATATTTATATATAATAGTTGGTAGGTTACCATAATACTATAGTTTACTATGATGCTTCACAGATATGCACACCAGTTGTCAGAAAGACAAGTTCTGCCAAAAGGACTGTAAAACCCCTTTGAAAAGGTTTCAAGTAAACTCCTGCCACTCTAGTTAAACTATACAAAACAGCTGTGTGTGTAGCAAAAACGTGCGTGAACATGTTGTATTTGTCATTCACAAAGGATGAGTAAAGGAAAGAAAGAAATAGCTACTTTTTACTGAACTATAGCTTCTTCTTTTAGGCTGGCAGGCAAGACTCTAATCAGAGTTTAAAGGAATACTGAAGCGTATGTACATTTCTGTAAGAGAAAAACTGTGTGAAAGGATTTGCACATACCTGCAGTCGGAGCTTTCCTAAAGTTCTGTTCTTCCCATCGTACGTACACAATCAGTAAAAGAGGAATGTTGTTAAACACACACACACACACGCAGAGGGACCAAAGCGGGACAACACAGAGGAGGGAAGAGAAAGAGGGGGGTTGAGAACAAAGACAGATAGAGTCTCCTTGTTTGTTATTCTTTGTCTCCTTGTGATCATCAAAAGATAAGAAAGCGAGAGAGCAAAAACGGAAAAGGGACAAAAGTAAAAAGCATTGCATAGCTTTTCTTTCCCCAAGCCCATATGGTCATGATCCCTATAAAGATCAGCCTTAAACCTGATTGAAGGTGAAGGTGAGGTAACAAGAATTGGGTATACTAAGGGAGCATACAATAGCAGAAAATGATTTTTAAGCTTCCAGACAAAACAAGTATCTTCTAAAAGATCATTGAGTGCCAACTTTTGAATCTCATTCTGAAAGGAAACGGGTACTCCATGGAAAAGGGAAAACAATGGGCTACCTATTGAAATGAGAATTAGTAACTCATACTGTATTCACATGCTCCTCGGATGGGCCCATTTCCCAAGTTGGGAAGTCGTTCTTCCGACTTCGGTGTGTTCATGAGCTTTTACGTTGGAATGTGGAAACAACATGGACGCTACAAAGATGTGTAGTATTTTATTGCTCAGAGCGTTTAAACAACACTTTGATAGCTGTTTCCACTTATTTTTACCTCACAAATTACATGTATTAATACAGTTTTTTACCATCGACCAAACATTTATCAACCAACCATATTGCTGCGTATGACTTCAAAAGGATATTTTTTTCGTCAAATGCCCTGCAAATTGGCCCGGCAAAGAAGTTGTTCTGACAAAGTCCTACTCCCATTTTATATCAATGCAGCGATTGCTGTTGTAACATAATACTATCCTCTGAACGTTGGCATTTAATTCATAAGTTCACATATAAAATGGTATATGTATATTAATCGTAATGACAGCAATTGTGGACAAGCCTAACTTTCTCCTGTAGGGGTGTACATCGCTCTCTAACCCATATCCACTGAAATACAAAATTGTTTTACATTAAAAGCTCATATGGCAGCACGGTGGCTCAGTGGGTAGCACTGTTGCCTCAAAGCAAGATGGTCCTGGGTTCAATCCCTACCTGGCCCAAGGGCCTTTCTGTGTGGAGTTTGCGTGTTCTCCCCGTGTTTGCGTGGGTTTCCTTCGGATACTCTGGTTTCCTCCCACAGTCCAAAAACATGCAGGTTAATTGGTGTCACTAAATTGTCTGTAGGTGTGAATGTGAGTGTGAGTTGATGTCTGTTGCTATGTGTCGGCCCTGTGAAAGACTGGCGACCTGTCCAGGGTGTACCCCGCCTCTCACCCTGTGTCAGATGTGATAGGCTCCAGCCCCCCCGCAACCCTGCATAGGATAATAATAATGGATGGATGGATTAAAAGCTCATAGCAGGCTTTTTAAACAAACCAGAAAGATAGACTACATATAAAACTAGAAATGTATTTCCCTGTGCAAATGCAATGTGATGCATCGCAGTTATTCGACTGACCGCCTTAGCGCGCAGAACCTACCCCTGCAGCACAAGCGGACTGCGATCCAAACCCTGTTTGTTGACAAGGGGGCTTATTGCCGCTAGATTGGTAGTGCCTCTTCATCATATAATATAATGGTGGACACATATGACGATAAACTACTACCGTTTGGTTTTATTTTCAACAAGGTCAGGTCAATTCCCCTTGCCTTCTTGCATCTTCCTTATTTGATGTTGATTTTTTCCTGCTCTGAGTCTGTGTATGTCCGCGCAATTTGTAGCAAATGCCAGGCCATTACAGTATAATTTGAACAAGCTAATGCGTAACCTTGTGAGAGCTCCAAATCTAGCTAAAACCCTGT
>JAVQIZ010053500.1:0-13352 GCA_036023535.2 Galaxias brevipinnis
TCACACACACACACACACACACACACACACACACACACACACACACACACACACACACACACACACACACACACACACACACACACACACACACACAGCACACACATAGCCATGGACTATGGTTCGCTGTGGCAGTGAAAAATGTCAGGTCTCAATGTCTTCCTTGGCTAAACTCATGGTATGAAGGGCATCGACTCCAGAGCAATGAGGTGGCACTTAATTTAAAACTGCCATTAAAGCTATCCCATGGGAGGATAACTCATGTTTTGCTTTTGTTAAATTACTAACAAAAAGCTGTTCAATCTTTGTCTGTTTCATGAAACCATGAAGTTTGCCTAATTCACAACAACCCATACCCACTGAATCTCTAAGAACCCAAATAAACATCCAGAACCTATTCCTGTCACTTCTAGCAGTTTTCACCTGAGCTTCTTGACTAGAACAAAAAAACATAATCAAATTCCCCACTCCAAATGTGTATTGACAGCTTGTCCTAGCTTGAAACAATTATCTGGTTAATTATAGTTTTACACTGATGTCTAACTTAGGTTCAACAATGTTCTTTCAAGCCCAGACCAAGTGACCTACAAACACCTTGTCTAGCAGATTGAACAGTGTGAGTTTAACCAATAAGGAAGCCAGGAGACTGTTCAGTGCTATGGTTTCTCTATTAGTTGCTCCACTTCAGTACATTCATTTTTGTTCCACTATAAAGAACGTCAATAGATCTTTTCTTATATGCTGAGCAACTGCACGGCCACAGATCAATGAAGCATTGTCCTGTTCCTCTAGTGAATGGATGGAGAGTGTTGTCGAGGAACGGGAGTTAGAAAGTCAACCCCCTGAACATAACGGTTCAATAGTCCATGGTCCTGCAGCAGTCAGACGAAGCGAAAGCAGCAGGGAGGGTATCTCCCGTTCCCTCGGCCCGGGCTGAGCCATCAGTCAGCCTGATGTATGGTTCCGGGGGGCACAAATGAAACCTGTCACAACAAGGGTAATGATGTCACAGTCACTATATCTCACCGCCATGGAGCTGAGGGGACAAGGGAGGAGTAAGGTGTGGAGGCAAGTGGTGGTGATGGTGGCTGGGGGGGGGGGGGCATCCCAACGCAGATCTACTCTGACCTTGGTCGAGTGGGGTGTGTGTGTGTGTGTGTTCATGTGTGGCAACAAGAGGGGTATCCAAGATGCCTACAAAGTGGTACAGTAGCTATCACGAAGAATTTTGGGGCCCTGAACGAGTATGTGTGTGTCCCATCTCCCTCTCTCTCTCATTGTCTCTTTCTATGGGCCTTTATCTCTCAGACTCATCATCCATTATCCTTGACATCATCCCTCTCTCATTCTGTCTGACACCCTCACTCTCCCACAAGCACTTCCCTCTACCTCCCTCTCTCCCGCGGTATCTCTTCCCTCCTCCGTCTCAAGAAATGCATGCCTCTAATGGATTAGAAGTCTTAGGAAGAGGTCAGGCACTCAAAGATTAATGTCACCCCTGATATTCTGAAGGACAGTCTGGCCAGGCCTGTGTTTGCGTGTGTTTGCGTGCATGCATGAGAGTGCATTTCAATGGATATCTGTGAATATATGTATTCATATTTGTGTGATGCCTTCTTCATTGTCAGCTGTCAAATCCAGACAGAGGAAAGGGAGTGGAGTTGGAGGAAGGGAGAGTCCTAGATATAGACTGCTGTATTGTAAATGCTAGGGGGCTGTTGGGGCCATTCACCCATTCTTAATATCTCCCAACAAGCAGCCCTTAAAAGCGAGCCTTTGCACTCTCCACAATTTGCATCTCTTCCTTGTCTCTGAGTAGACCACTTGCAGGAAAAGTGTCACCACTTACACTTCTTCAAAATAAATAATCTGGGGAAAATACTCTTTGTTTCATTCAAATGCAGATGAAGTATCAGTTGTTAGAGTCTGTTGTTCACAGAGAGATGGAAAGAATGTTAAGGTCCATCAAAGCTCGTTTGATCTATGTTTAATGCAAATATATCCAAAGGTAAAATGTGTGTTTAGAAGAGTCAGAGTAAAGTACATTTAAGATTAAATAGATTATTGTTTGGAAGTTGAGATAAGATGTTGAAATACTGTTAGAGGGAATTTGGTAACGTTGTTTGGTCTGGTCAAATTGCTCCGGTTAAGATTATACTCTGAATTTGTATATTGTACATTATACTGTTAGGGGATGGGGTGTCCATGCTAGCATGTAAACTCTGATTTTAAACTGACACTGTAATGAATAGCAGAAAACTCTAAAACATGGCAAGTCATGGACAAGCAAGTTGGCCTCAGAATTCTTTCCCGTGGTAATATCTAGCTTCATAGGACTGAGACGACCTTAACGATTTGAACTATGTCAAACGGTTACACATGAATAGACAGCTTTGGCAAGGGGCTTAAAGAGCACACATTTACCATCTGTTTGCACACTTATATTTATGTATAGTCTCAAGAGGTGTTTAGAAATTTGTAAGACCATTTTGTGGGCACTATAGTCTAACACTCTAACAGAAAGGCTCACAGCTCTTTCATCACTCCTCTAAGTGAGTGCTCATTCCAATCCTTTCATGAATAGAAATGGAGATTTGACTTGCATATCAATTTGCTAATACTCTACACTAATCTAACGGGCAGACACACACGGCAGACAGAAATTATTATCCCTCTATTTACAGGTCAAAATACAAGGATATTCTCCAGCACGTGCACACACAGACATTATCTGCACTCATGCACATGCACACCCCAACACAAGCAACAGCATGATACGAGAGAATACCCAGAGCACATCTATTCACTTCCTGTGCGACGGCAATACAAACCTGGTCTGATCAATACTTAGCAAGCCATCTGTTGATGTTGCTAATTGCTTTCAAGAACAAAAGAATAAAAGAAAGTTTGCCTATAAAGCACTAAGCTGAGGGGTTATTGTATTTAGGCATACTGATAGGATCTCCAAGGGAAGAGAGGCACTCATCGTTCAAACCTTGGAGCTCCCTATAAAATGAGTTTATGGCTCAGTATAATGTGCCTGAGTTTACCTGTTTCGTTATTTTATCAATGAAATTGAGAAAGCACAGTGGCTCAGTGGTTAGCACTGTTGCCTCACAGCAAGAAGGTCCTTGTTTCGAACCCTACCTGACCCAAAGGCCTTTCTGTGTAGAGTTGCATGTTCTCCCCGTGTTTGTGTGGGTTTCCACCAGGTGCTCTGGTTTCCTCCCACTTGCAAAAAACATAGGCTAATACTTCAATACCCTGACTTAAGCACTGCCAATAGAACTGGAGTCAGTCTGTCTGTGTGTGCAAAAGTCTTTTGCAATATGTTGGGTGAGCAAGTTTGGCACAAATTGGCTGACATGGTATCACCCAGACTGATTGTTGTGAGTGATAGCTGTCTGTCTGTCTGTCTGTCCATTCATTGTGTGTACCTAATTGGCGACCAATTTGTAAAGCGCTTTGAGTCCCAAGAAAAGCACAAAAACCTAAATCCAAATAATTATTATAAAATTTAAAAAAAAATCTTAGTTGAATTATTTTAAGATTTTTCACTGTGGACCTTCACAGATGTTTTACTATAGATAGTTATTCTTATTATGGATCATTTTAATCTATTATCATAATTTGGATACTGTATTGATTTGTGCAAAAGCTATATTCTGAACTGCCTGTTTTATCTGTTTAGTTTAACTTGGCATGCTGTACTCTATATAAAGAGCAAATTAAACTAGTCAAATAGTTCCAAAAACTTTTCTTCTACTTTCAAGATAGAATAAAACTATTTTGCAGCCTCTCCCTTTTGCTTCGTTTCCCTATTTAAAAGCCGACTCAGAAATCCTTTAGAATTTCAGCAGGAGAGATGACAAGTGGAGAGGAAAGGCAGGAGAGAGGAGGTCAGGAGGGAAATGCAAATAGAGAAAGAGGAAAGAGACAGGAAGAGAGAAAGGGAAATCAGTAGGGAACGGGAGGAGTCAAGACCATGCAGATGGAGAGAGAGTAAAAGATGAGTAAACGGACTGAAGTGATATGAAATAGGACCTGGGATCGGACAATTCACGGCCAGGGTACAGATCCCTTCGCTGCAGTTAATTTAAGAAGTGAAAAGTGACTTGCGTATGGAGCTGGGTACGGCAGCACCTCTACTCCCTATTGCTGTCCCTCTTGAATGCCCAAGCTGCTGAGTCATTCCCAGTTTACAGCTGGACTAGGGAAAACACACTCATCCCCCTCTTCTTAAACATTAAGCACCACAAATAAAGCGACTAAGCTCCCCTATGCTCAGAGTATGTGGACCTAAGTCAAAACCATATCTCTGATCTCCATGAAGATAAATCAAAATGATGAATAGGCAGTCGTTGGGAAATTGACATTCCGATTTGGGTTTGTCAAAGGTCCACGTGATTTATTTTGAACGAGCCTATCTATTACATACCTAAGAAGCAGCGGCGGGCAATAGGGGATTCTGTGTGTGTCTTGTTTTACCTCTCCAGGCAATCTGAGAGCAATCTGAGAGAGAGAGGCTTGCATCTAGTTTTAACTGGGCTGCCACCCACTATACCACAATGCAATGCTCCTCTAAGGACATGAATTAAACAGAGAGAGGCAACTTCCTTCGGGAAGGCAGCCTGCCAGCACTTAGCTAGGGGTCATAAACAACCAGCCGCATTTGTCACTTCCTCTTGGCCCAACAAAGCGACAGCAGAAATAAATTACCTTTAAGTAGAACTTATTCCTCTCGCGGCATCTTTCCTGTTCCTGCCTGCATGGCTGGTTAGCAGAAAAAGCAAACCCACCACCCACAAATAGGCAAACTAGCGAACGAAAACAAACGGAAGGCAGGATAACAACCCTATTTTAACATGCTGTGGAGGAAAGAGGAGTAAATAAGATGATGAGCACTCAAATAGGAGAGAGGGGATAATATACTTGGTACCTGGCCTCCAGCACACATTTTTGTAGACAACAGAATGAATTGATATGAGAGATGGATCAAATGGAAGCTCTCTAGTTGAACCAGGTCAGTGATGCTATGCAGAACAAGGAGCTTATTCAGTTGGGTTTCGATTTTCAAAGCCTTTGAGCATGAAGGTAAGACGGTTTTACGTGACATAATAATAATAATACTACTTTTAGCTTTTCTAGACACCCAAGGTCACTGTACATAGCACAGAATACACTGTTAAAATAGTACAATATACAATTTAAAATGCAATAAACATAAGACAGACACAAGGGTATCGAGGCAGGGAACAACGAAAAATATCAAAAAGTCAAAGGGACTTATAATTGTCCGATTTAACTGGGGGTGTCATGTTTGGAACTGCTTTTGCCGCAGACACACTTTTTCATCATGACGGAGGGGATGGTGTGCTCCGACTTCGAGGGGAGAAACAATCATCCGGAACCTTTGTGAAAGTGGTTCAAGAATGCTGCGCTCCCCCAGACCCCGGTCACCTTTAACCTCTGGGTGATCTAGAGCTTTCAATCATCTCCCTTTGTAATCCTCCCGACCCATCCCTTCTCTACCTCTCCTAATCCACACCTCAGGAATCTTGCCCACTCCAGTCGCCCCTGCCCCAACCCTAGCATTGAGAAGCTCCAAAACAGCCATTCACATTCCTTGTGTACCATAGATTACACAGGTACATCCATCATCCATCTCCCTCGCTGTACCAGCCCCCCACACAGCCTCCTGCGCGTTATACCCCAGATGAGGGGCCCACCCATACGCTGCCACTTTGAACCATTCATTAAGCACTGTTATTCAAGTTAATGAACCCTGTTCCTCGTCCTCACAAACACCAGCCCCTTGCCTCACAAAAATAGAAAACCAGGGAGTGGCAGCCGTAGACAAATGTTTAGCTTTTTTCCTTTTAATTCTTTCCTCTCTTTCAACCTTACAGCCTTGTCTTACTGAGAACCCAGCTGCATACTAACGTTAAGGACTGCAATTGAAATAGCATCTGGAGAAAACACTGGTTTGCTAATCAAGCGAAGGCGAAACAATTACTAGAATCCTATAATCAATGGCTCTGGACAAACAATAAATCCTGCTTGACTGCCGTGTAGACCGCCAATGAGAAAATGGGTCTTTACAAATGAATCACAATCCTCTTTATATGCTATCTTTAGCTAATAGCTAAACAGCAAAACCATTTAGTCCCTCCGATTGAATTGCGTGATAACAGGGGGTATAACACAGGGAAAAGGTCCCATCTAAGATGGCAGAGACTTGGGAGACTAATAAGGTCCGTATACCTTTTAAATGTATACTAACCGATTTACAACCAGAACAACTGTTCACCCTGTCGTTAGACGGCAGCAACGCAAAATTCCAATTCTCCTTCTTTATATCCAGATTTTCGATTCAGCTGCATGCACTGGATTGAAACCAGAATAGAGGACCGGAAATTAAATCTCCAGGAAGGTGCATCAAACAATAAATGGTGGGGGAATCAGGTGAAACAAATCCATCTGGATTCATGAAAGCTTTTTTGTGAGCTACTAATTGGAGGATATAGACTGGGAAAACAGAGAAGGACCCTACAGTACAATAATATGGCACTGCATGGTACGCCTCCATCACCAGGGATGAGTGGAGTAAAGATTGTAAACTCACTCAGGAAAATGGAAAGGTCTTAACAGAAAACAGAGACAGTCAGACACAGTCTGATCAATAAAGGTAGATGCATTTTACAAAAAGCACCGTTCCCCTTCTTTACCACTCTCTCTCTCTCTCTCTCTCTCTCTCTCTCTCTTTCTACGTCTCCACTTCTCATTCTTTCACTCATTGCTTACAGGTTTCCTTGGCGCATTGTTGCATCCAAACGGAAGCCAGCCCAGCACTCTGCCATAAATAATTGAGGAGCCCCACAATGCCGTGCACACCAAGTCCAGATGGATTATTCTTGTGGAGATCAATTCTGCCCTATGAGGGCTTTTATGCAACCTACAGATGAAGTTTTAAAGGCTATCAATGGGCCTGCTTAATCTTTATTCAACTCTGGTCATAATGTCAAATCCCTACTCAACGCTCACTTTACCACCCTTCCACTCACACAATACCATAATAACCTGACCCGTGAATTAAACAGAAAGGACCTTCAAACATCTAGACAAATATGAATCATTCGATCACTATTGTTAATCCGATGAGGAAGCCATGTTGACATGGAGAACTATAAAATGAAGAGAGTAAACAAGCAAGACTCCTTGTTTTCCCCCATTTTCTCTATGCATCATGCTCCCAGACCACTGGCTGGCCCACCACAGACGTCCGACCATACCAACTGGGATGTGCTGGCAAAACGAGAGGTAAAATGTTGCAGTGACCTTTAAGAGCTATAACCTAAGGGGGCCGAACAGAGCTTTCCTGGCCGAAACCTCCAATCCCCAGAGAGACATACAGCACTCTAGGCCTACAAGAAGCCTCTTAATTGTCTCGACTCCGGAAGGGGGCCAAGCTGCCAAGGATGGTTTGTTGGTCATTTGATATTTGTCAGCTTGATTGGAGAAGTAAGAAGGATAACTTTAATTTAAAAGGGGCAAGGGGTTTCCGTTCTTTCATGTTTGTTCTGGTATAAAGTGAAAAACCCAAATCTGGTGTGTCATATATTTTTGATGGATCTGGCAATATTTTAGAACAAACTGGTTTTGCATTAGGAAGAAATGCCAGCCATTTTATTTTTCTGAGCTCCCTATAAAATGTTGTATTTCAATCTTGAGCTGAAGCCTGATTTTCAAAGAAAAGCAGCCGTTCAGTTAAAACCTTGCTCCCCTCAGCGCATATGATGAGTATCTCACCACCAGTAAAATTAAGTCTTGATTACTTCTTTTACATATTTTCAAAACACATTCTTATTTGCAATTTCATCTAGGCCTGTTAGCACAGTTCACAAAGTCCATAATTACTGGTTCCTAGCTGTTATTTACTTATTCATTTGTCTGTACACTGAGTCATTCAAAAGCAAATTAAACCTATGTTTTTTCTAATTATGTCTGAAGGCGTGTTTTTTTAAATATTCAGAGAAAAAATTGTCTTCCTGATTCAAATAAATTCCTTTGTATAGAATATAATTTAGATTTAACTTGATAGCTATTACTACCTATAGTTATCCAACTGATTCAAGCCTCACTCTAATTGGAATCACTCATCTGAAAACGGGTAGGTTTCTTCTATAATCATTGTTTTGTTTAGTTCATTTGAGAAGCTGTCATTGACCCACAGCAGAAACAGAGGTCTCTCCTGTGTCCTTTTTAACTGGGAGGCGGTGGCGTTTCAGCAGGTTGACCTCATATCACTCCGCATACTCCCCCTCCTCTAGGAGTGACAGGGAGAAGACCCCAGGCGGTTCCCATCCATAATAAGAGAGTGTTGCTGATCTCAAGTCCGCTATCGAACTAGACATCACGCTTTCCTCCAAGCACCCAGCGTCTCTTCCCGACAGCTCAGCTTGTACAAGGAAATGCATACACATCAAACCCATTAAAGTGTCAAGCTTCACAGGAGCCAAAAGGAGGTCAGAATGTTCATGGAAACTTGTGAATAGTGCCTTTTCTATCTTCATCCTAGCAGTCATAGGCATCGCAAAAAGAGCTTAACCAGCTTTTAAAATGGCAGACTGGTGAAGACTATAAGTATGTGGAAAGCTCCCCCTCCCAAAATATTTCAGTATACATTAGCATTTGTCTTTGAGGACCATTTGTTTACTGGCAAGATTTGCTTTACAGAACAGAGTCATTTGGTGAATGAAACAGAAAGAAGGAATCGTGTCACATCTTTCCCCTGAGCAACGTCTGCACTATGACCTTGTCTAAATGTCTCATTGCCACTAGCTAAAAGCAATATAGTCTGTGGGGTACGGAGATATTCTGACAATAACATCTTCTTTTTCAGAATTTTAAATTGAGCCACAGCAAACTGAGGAAACATGTAAGAAGTCTTACTTTTAATCTTGAGGTGACAACTAACTCGCTGTTCCTTGTAATTAGATATATACAGTGCTCTATGGAGAAGTACAAAGATCTCCTTAGAGCACAGTCGATTATACACTTCCTTTTTGCCTTTAGGTTTCTCAAAGGCACTACCAGCCACAGCCATTTCCATTTGCTCTGCATTAATGACTCGGCCACCATCGTGTACGGAGAAGTGTAATAAAACCACACAATGTGGCTAATCTCATAGCTCACCACAGGAATAATCAAATGTGTGTGTGCGTGAAGAGAGAGTATAACTATGTGTGGATATTGAGTGTGTGTGTGTCTCTTCATGTGATGTGTATGTTGCGTAACACAACCCAACCATGATAGAGCCTCACTGAAGTCAGCGACCAGCTTTACCAGGCCATCAATGACAGAGTAGCATGATGGAAGGGCAGCTCTCCAACAGTAAATGAATGCTGCTCAAGCACATCAGCCAGAGCCCCTCTCATGCATAGAGAAAGCAGTCTGATTGATGTGGAGAGGCATGTACTGGCTGCATACCTAACCTGACATCCTCCAGAATATAGGGCCCTATTCTCTGCCTCTCTTGCCTACCGGAGCACTGAATTGTCCGTGTTGATCCATGTCCAACAGAGTTATATTAACGTGTGTGTGAACACACAACTGATGAGAGGACACTTCATAAAACATGTTAGGGCCATCAAATTCTGCCAAGGACCCCTGTAATGTGTTGGCATGTGACAGGTCTGACAGAAAACTGAGCAATACTGAAACTCCCCACTTCCTCCTAACGCAGTCAACCGTATTATAGTAAGAGACTGTAAATTGTGACTAATGTAGAGAGGAGAATAATTCTGAGAAAGAAGTTCAACAATTTAGAATGTTGATTTAATGCACATCATTTTACATAGTGCACCCAGTACAAGAAAGGTGTAAAAGTGAACAGCGCAAAAAAGTACAAGTACTCCTATGAGTAGCCGATATGATCGTCTTCAACGATGTGCTCCTACACGTCTGCAAATTGAACAATTAAATATGTATTGCATGACAGCTCATAGTTATCAACTGTTCTACCTATTGGGCAGTTTTCAGAGTGGTTGAGAGCAAACAATGGGCGTGGTCACGTCATCGTTAAATGCCTTAGGAGAGCTGCCACCAGCTTCTGTCTTACACAAGCATTCAAATGAGAGGAGTCATTGCACATTTATCATTTGCTGGAACATAATGGACAAATGTAATAAACAGCAATATCATAAATATGATTATATTAGAAGCCCATTAGCCATTTCCAGGCATCATAAAAAGCTATATCTGTGTTAACACGAGTACAAAAAGAAACAAAGAAAGAATGATTCCATTCCTATTTTCTTCAGTACGGTCTCTGCAAAGAATGTGGTACTTTAGTACATTCTGTATGTACTTAACCACGCAGATAGACTTATGGGTGTAGTGTTTACACAACTGATTTATTATATAAACTGTTAAAACTAAATTGGCCAAGTTTCAATTCAATAATGATCCTAGCCTTTTAAACAGACAATAAAATGTTGTTTTGGTAACTTAAGACAAATCTATAACGTATTTGCGCTTCTTTGAATACTGAATGAATAGTTCTTGTAATAGATTGGATGACTGTTAAATGTCAAATAAATAGTTTGCCAAATTTTAGAGCAGCCAAAATGCTTACATTTAATAAAAGGAAGCGTGTTTTATGTTACTAAAAGGCGATTATTCTACTATGTATGGGATGGATTGCTGTCGAAAACAATTAATTCTGTATAACCTACCACCAATTTAAAGGTTTTGGCACTAAAATGTTAGGAATGATCTACACTCTACAACTCACATTGGTATACTGACTCCACCTAGGCAAGCCTTTGAGGATTGAAAGCACTTTGAAATCAGCACCCGCGTAAAAGGAACACGTCTTATTAAAAGTCTATCGACATGAAAACAATGAATTTCACTCAACATGTTCGATAAAATGGTGTTTGTTATACTGTTTATAAGACTAGTCTTTGCTATCCCGTTTCTGGCATTTATTTTACTTATTTTAGCGGGGACCCATTCTATATTAGCTCATGAAATAGAAGAATATTTTCTCAATTTGTGTTAATATGCTCTGGATTCATAGGCAAAAATGATAGCATTCGCATCCCGTGTTTCGCCTCGTCAATGAAACACCGCGTTGAGAAATACACCTGCTACACGAGCATCCTCAGCCCCCTCAATGTAGGATGATTCAGAAATGCGTTATCGACCAAAATGCACCGTCTACTGTAACGAATAGTTATGTACTAGAAACGTAGGCCAAGTATTAACTGTTGATACTTTATATTAAACAGGTAGTAAAGTTTTTAAGGAATAAAGCACATTTCAATAATGAGTAACAATTCACAGTGAACCTGCACAATTGTCTGATATACGGGCGACTTTAAACTCCCCTCTTGGCGGTGCAAGATTTAGGCTACCGAAGACAGCGCCTTTGCGGTATCAACGTCAGATATCCCACCATGTGTTACTTTGAACAGCATTCCGCTCCCGAAGAATAATAGGTAACAGATTAAAATGAAATACGCTCTCTTTAAATATTCTTGAAAGATGCGCTTTGGATACAATGTCTGCCTTTAAATTCCTTTGAGAATAAGATGCACAAACGAACCACTGTGCGCTCAGCTCCAACTCAGTGTAGGGCTACAGTTTAACCAAGAGAAGCGTTATTTACAAGTTATCTTCTTAGAATTGACAACTAATTGAAAGGAAAGAAAGTATTCCTACCTTGATTGTTGATGGAGTTTCTCTCAATCAATCAGCGTACAAAACCCATCTCATCTTTTTGCTACAAAAAAAAAACAAATCAACAATAATCCCGGTGTGCGTGCGTCCTGCGGCAGATCCAAGAGAGGCGGGTTACAGATCTACCGTTGAATATGGTTTAAAATCCCCCCCAATAGCGCAAGTTTCTCTGGCGCTTATGATATATGATACAGACTCGCTCCCTCAGACGTGCTTGGAGAAACTACAGCTGTCCGCGCTTGGAAACCGGAGGAGTGATGTCATACACACCCCCTCCTTCTCCACTCGTTCAACCAACCCTCTCTTTACACTCACCCCTCTACTCGTATACTCCCCACTTTATCCTCCCCTGCCATACTGTGCCCCCCTTCCTCGTTTTTTCCGCTAGACATGATGAAGTCATGCCGCTGTCCAGCTCTAGCAAGTGATTCCGTCCATAGCCGTCATTGGTTATTTTACCCGAGGTAAGGATGATTTAAATAGACCAATGGCGGTCTCAAAAAATAAAGAAACTAAACAAATATAGCAATAGGACTACAAGGGAATTGTAAACTGAAAGGCAAAACAAAGTTCCTATGTTAATTATCAAAACACAATGGCATTTCCTGAAGAAGATGATAGGATCACGTGAGGCGGGTTTGCAATATGAGGTGGGGCCAGCCCCATG
This sequence comes from Galaxias brevipinnis, assembly GCA_036023535.2. NCBI lineage: Eukaryota > Metazoa > Chordata > Actinopteri > Galaxiiformes > Galaxiidae > Galaxias > Galaxias brevipinnis. The sequence continues at coordinate 12,413 of JAVQIZ010053500.1, forward strand.
TCTGCACAGAAACAACAGAGAGTTCTGTTAAATATACAAACAAAACTGCCATCGCGCATGCTCTTTACTGTCTTTTGAGAGAACTGGTGGGGCACATTAGGCTTGGCCCCTTGCTTTACTACGCATGACTTGTCACTTGCTCGTCACTGCTTGCTACTGTACCGCTATCAGTAAAAATGAACACAGTTGAGTACTTCCTGAAAAATAGTTTTTCTTTGTAATCATTTGAAAAAATAAACAGGAAATAAAACGATTAGGCCCGCATCCATCCATCAATCTCGTTATAACAAAAGCAAATGAAAAAAAGCTGGGTATTTAACACTGAATGGTTCACACAAAAAAAGTGGCTAACCGGACAAGTCAAGTAAAGTCTTTATTTTGTGTTCCATGTCTTCTACATGGCACGGTTGAAGGAAATCAACATCAGTAAGTGTGGACAAAATCGGGGTATAAAGATTTAAAACACCTAGCAGAAAGGCTAGCAAAACATGAAAGTTGTGCTAATCCTGTGGAAAACGTGAAAAAACTGGAACTACTGGACAAAGTTAACGTGGATACCCCCGTTCAATAGAGCTGCACAATAAGCAAGTAGAAGAAAATCGGTATGTGCTGTCAAAAATAATCTGATGTATCAAAGTGTGGAAAATGCGAACTTGCATTGAGAGGTCATGACAAAACAAGGGACTCGATTACTCTAGGTGTTTTCCTTTTATCGAAACAATTTGTGAGGATGACTCTAGGTTAAGAACCCTCTATGAAAATGCAACAGTATTTAAGGGGACATCTCAAACAATACAGAACTAGAAATGCATTTCCCTGCTCAAATGCTATGTGATGCATCGAAGTTATTCAACTGACCGCCTTAGCGCGCAGAACCTACCCCTGCAGCACAAGCGGACTGCGGTCCAAACCCTGTTTGTTGACAAGGGGGCTTATTGCC
>JAVQIZ010053505.1:0-10159 GCA_036023535.2 Galaxias brevipinnis
TAAGGACACTGATTGAATTAGGTTCAACCCATTAGTTAAGTTATCCGCATTTTTGATGGAAAACCTACTCCTGTTGGATAAAGTTTCTAAATACAGCTGAGACAATGATAACTTGTCATGAGGAGAAAATGTACATCTTCAGTTTGTCAATAGGTGTGTTTAAGAAATATATTGAGCACACATATAATCGTATTTTCAACTTGTGAGATTGTTCTTTGGAAACCATGTTTCATGCTTCAGATGGAGACAGCAGAGATGGTTGTAGTTCTTGTTCAAACCAGTTGTTCTGTTAGAACAATGTTTATTTTTACTCTGTCTTGATGTTAGATTTTTTAGGGATGTTTTTTATTATTGGTATTATTATTTTAAGATGATCAACAAAAAAATCTATTCTGTCAGGCAGCCATACACAATACATTTATTAGTTTTCCTCATTCAGGGGGGACCAGGGGAGTTCAAGCTTGTCAAACAAGGCACTAGCCCCTCCCTAGAATACCCCCTGGAGACTACAGAATAAATACAAATATAAGCCTATATTACTTTGTTGTAGAAACTGGAGTCGCTGTTTAAACATCTTCCTCCCTAGAAGAGTCTATCCTAAATATGTTGGCGTTTTTTGGTGTATACCAGAATGTTGCACACACATAATTATGTCATCACAGCCACAGTGCTTTAAATTAAATAGAGGATCACACCATTATATGAAATTGCTTAATATTTATTGGCTTTGCAACAGTAATTGGTTTCAAGTGTATTTTGTGATAGATCGCAGCATTGACAATAAGAATTTCTAATTTTGAAAGGGGGGTCTTTCAAGCTTATTGTATTGCATTTTTATACCAATTCCATTACATATGCATAGATTCCAAAACAAATGTGTATGCTAATGTACCAGTGAGGTTCTCATCCCTTATAAACCAAGTCAGTTGTCCTGTAGAACTCCCTGGTGGACAACTTGGCCATAGATAGAAATTTCACTAGTGCCTAGTAATAAAACAGCTCACATCTATACATAAGTAGAGTCAATTATGCTTACATTTCTCCACATTAATGTCTTGTAATTTATGACAAACTGTTTGAAAACACAGATTAATGCATGAATTAATCGTGACCTTAAACTGGGCATTCTATCTAGGAGTAAAGCCTTGTTTACAGCAGAAATGTGTCAAATCAAATTTCGAATCACATAGTTCTATAGACTATGATGATATAGATTATTTGTTTTACAAACTTACACTGTAAGTCTGATACTTTCAAAGTTGTATTTATTTACATCTATATCAGCCATTATGTATGTAGGCTATGTAAATCTGTATTTGATAAACCTATTTTTTCAGTCACTTGTGTTATAAGTATTGTGTATTATTATAAGTCGAAGAGCTTCTAAAAAACTTCTCAGTAGGACCTTTCTTTGCATTGATAAAGGGTTGATAAATTATAGTAGCCTGTAATCTATGTCCAGGGCTGCATCATTTTCAAGGCACTGTTGTGTTTCTATTATTAAGTTCCATACTTCTAAGTTGTTCTGTATTTGAAAACATAAGTAAAGGAGTGTGCTATGTTGAAAAATGTTCTTTGAATAAAAGCAAGTAAAAATCAATACATATTTATATTTTTGTTTTCAAAACGGAAGTAAAATAATTAATACTCTGCATTGCAATTACAACGCACTCTTCTTCATGGTTTCATCCTGCAGGCATGCCTGCATGCCGCAGCTGCGTTTCTTTCCCACCAAAATTAGAGGCATTTTAAGATCAGTAGCCTACTAATCCAATGAATTAGGCCTGCGTTCCAGCATAGGCAACCTGTTGTCAGTCCAATATTATTTTCCAAATGGTCAATTATACATTTCCAAGATTCATAAAAGAGATTATTATGGAAATCAATACTCGTTGAGATATTACATGAGCGGATGGCAGACATAAGCAGCACTTATTTTTACCGACACCACACTGGCATTGCCCGTTCACATCACAGAGCTCCACCGACAGACCGTATCTCTCAAGATGAATCATATGTGATCTGACATCTAGCATACTCACCTCTCCTCGCTCGATCCTTTCGACTATACTCGCAAACTCTGTCATGTCCTCAGAATCCGACATGGTGTAATAATGTTGTATGAGTGATACAAAAAGAGCAAAAATCTGCAAAAAGGGTTGGTAGACAAATAACAACGCAGCCTCACTAAATACTGCAAATGATTAGGCGGTTGTAAAATGACAGCCAGGGAGGTACTGGTTCAATTGATGCTTTACCCATGTCATCGTTCTCCACTCAATATGCCGGGTAGACTATGTCCAATTCCTGCCCACTGTGCAGAATGGACATGTAGGCTAATTTATGCTGGAATCAAGTCGTAGTGGAAACCCCACCCTCACTCTGTAGTGTACTGTTGCCGCCCGCTACGTATGTTTTCTGTCTGGCGACGTGAGCGCGCGTCCGCCAATCGCGGACTCTGCATCCTCGAGGCGACGACGTTATGTCAGGCTACAGCCTTAGTTCTCTTGATAGACTGTTTTCCTTTCCTCCAAAATATACACATATATACATTTTCTAAAAGTATCAATAAGAAAACATCTTTCAATAGGCCTACATATTGAGGGTACATTAATAGTATTCCCTACGCCGATAATTAAAGTCAGTTATCAAAAACCAACATAATTTTGTGTCAGAATTCCACGCAATTAAATTCTGTTGATCTAACTTCAATTATATACATACATACATGAACCACTGTTGTTAACCCAACACATATACAGTATATCTCATCGAGCCTATATGTAACAATAGGGGAGACCGGGTACGTAACTCACTGAATTATATAGCTAGAGTCCTCAAACTTTAATACAAAGTACACACATTTGATTACTACAAATGGCATCAATTTAAACATCTGCAAGAATATCACAGACCTTTTGAGTTGATGTAAAATGCATGGTGTTCATTTGTTACAACTTATCCGGCAACCGGTACCCTGCTGCAGGTAGGCACATTCTGGGGTAAGTTGTAACAAGAAGATAAAACAAGCAAATCAGGGGCCACACTATGCAATATGCTTAAAAAAAAGTATTTCTCTCTGTGACTCACCATAACTCGAATCCACTTTCAATTTGACTTTGATGTACTAAACAAAATATAGCCTTGGTCAAAAAAATTACTTTAACTTCTAAATCAGTTTTTCCACTATAGAATCTGTATGCACCTGTTTCCAGCCTTGACAACCACCATGTGGGATCAGAGAGGAAGTAGTTAAACACTGAAATTATCCAAGGACTCCTATCTCATTCCTGATTGGTGGAATTGGTGGTAGTTACAACCATATCCGGTCTCCCCTACTTTTTCAGGTTGACATATCACTTGACTTGAACCAGCATGCACGCACATAATGTATTGGGGTTGCATGTAATCATAACGTCAAGATATTCAATGCTTCAGACAGATTCCAGTCACTATATCCTGCTGTTAGTCATGTCAAGTTACATTTTATAACATAAAATGTCAGTCTCAACACTATATGATAAGCATGGTGCCTAGTCCATGGTGCTAAAGCAACATTAGTAAACCTTTCTAAAGGATTATATTTATAAGCACAGACCTCACACATTAATAATGCTTGCAAAAATGTGTCTAAAAGGCAACAGTTGAAGTAAATAGGTAGATTATAATTGATATCCCACAATGCATTGCTGCAATAGCTCATGGTATTGTTTAAAGGGATACTTTACTTGTTGTTAAAGCTCAATTAAAGGGGCCCTATTATGCTTTTTGGGTTTTTCCCTCTCGTTTCTCGTTTGTCCAGCATTTTCTTCCGTAACTTATCTACGTCTGTAAGTCATACATTTTAATAATGTTTGGCATGCCCGCAACGCCTGTCTCTTTGGGGGCCTTAAAAAGACAGGAGCTAAAACGGAACGTTTCAGACAGGGTGAGTAGAGGTGCTGCAGATCCAGGCAGTTTGGAAGAAAGTAATTGTTTCTTGAACATTAAAACGCGTAGACCTATTCTAGTAGAACTCCCAAATAAAAGTATGAACCTGACAATTAGCATAATGGGGCCTCTTTCAGTATTGAACAAGTTTGCGTCATAGGATTAATGTAAGTGAAATTAACCTATTTTCCTGACCACCGGCGTACACCACAATGCCCAGAGATCATTGCACGAATCAAACTTAGAACCAGCAAAAGCTCTCCACTTGCCTGAAAACGTGGTAGTTTAAGAAAATTTAGGAAGGATGACCAGAGAGTAATTAAAAAAAACAATTCCGCTGTGTATTGCAAAATGCAAAATGATGATACAATGTTTAAAATAAGCCCACGGCATTGTTGAAAAACATATCAAAAGATCGAAAATTGGTGAATTATCGCTTTAAGGATCAACCAACCTAACACTTTTTAAGTTCACCTGGCAGGCCTACAGTGTTTCAAGCATCCAACGCACTCCATTCCAGTTGGATCAAACTAAGTAAATGTTGATAAATCCAATTAATATTCCTCCCTTGGGTCAACGTTAACAAATCACGTTCATTTGAAATCAGAGAGTAATAGTTGATTCTATTACACAGCCTATACATACTGTATGTTCCGGTCCAGAGCATGTAGGCCTATATTTTTCATTAAACCAACGCAACATAAATATAGGCCTACTGGAGTAACTCATCACTGTAATCTTTTTTTTTTTTGTCTCTACAGACCTAGTTATTTACGCTCAGCTGACGGTGCGCTCATGTGCAGATTTATAGTATGCTTCTTAATATAGGTCTCACGACCCAAATAACATGTAGCCATATTGACTTGATAATGATTTCTATTCATTTCACTTACTAGACCTATTGGCTGTATCCTACGTAAATTAATATGCTTTATCTAGACTAAGCCCGTTGAGAAGTTGTTTTTTTTGCATTTATCCTACAAAGCATAATTGGATAGCATAATAGACCGCTTATGCGGGAATATTTTTACGTGTCAAGATGCAAACTAGTGGTAGTGGATCACGTTGATATGCAGATTAATTTGGTCATAATCTTTGGCAATGCCAGTGGGTCCAACGGCATGGCAACGGCGTTACCAGATGGTCCCGCTTCCCCATACCACCTCATCAAATACACAAAAGGAAAGACAAGCTGTCGTTTAGGAAAACCCACAACCTAGTTTTAACAATATAATGACTTCGCATTGCCCTAGCCCACTTTGCTTTTGGACAGTAATGCCAAGTAATGTGGGACACTGACATTATTTCGCATATCATATAAGAGCATTCATTAACGTCATTAATAACTCTGAATTAATTATTATATTAGGGATCTCGGACATAATTATATGACAGCGATTTATATTAGAAGTCATGTTGTGTGTTGTAGGCATTCAGGTTCAGCCAACCTGTTTGATCTGTTCAGCCCTTAACCTTGGGGCAGAAACTAGCCTATGTCCAGACCACAGAGGTGTGACGTAAGGCTGCGAAGCTGGTCCAGGATGTGATCAGGAAGTCAACACTGAGAATCCGGAAAATAGGGTTTATGTTTTTTGACAGAAACATATAGGATGATGTCAGAAAATCAGGACCTTCTGTCGGAACAACATTGAGTAGTGCAGTGTATTTCGTTTGGAAAGGATATTCTTTTGTGTCCCCACAGCCTATTTAGGTAGACTATATGAGTCCATTTGAAACTTCATGTGTTCTATTCAGCAGAATACATTTAGCTAGTTGTAGGTGGCCAAGATACAAGATTGCATGTGGAGCTCACCATGATACTGTTCCATTCTACGAATAAAAAAAGCAACACTGTCAATAACTACTGTGTTCCAAAGCAACCTTTGGGGAGCAGCCAACAAAATCTGCTGACCACGGAGATGACCTTGAGTTAATCAGACAGTGAAGTGAAAGGCTGATTTCCTCTTAGTCCTACTCATCTGATCATTTAATCAGTCCTGCATTACTGTTCCTAAATAGTAGCGAACTAAAGACTCAATTGGATCATCTAATAATCAATCACAACAGGCCTTTTTCTAATATTAGAGGAATATAAATACATGCTACTGTTGAGTCCATCTGATGCGAAAGCAATAGTTTCTTAATGTGTGTAGTTAAAGTGATCCAGTTGCACAATATTGGTTGTGAATTGTACATAACATGACACTTGATGAAGGTACTGTGTTTAAAATATTTCACTGTCATAAAACATAAAACTACACTAAGTTTCAGTGAATCATTTTATTATGAAAAAGTCAGTTAATCTGTGGTTAAGGGAAAAAACATAGCAGTGCCATCAAAGTTTCAAGACAGCTGAAGCAGTATTTTTTTCTATTGACAAATACAGTATGCATTCCCAAGTGAATAGCATCAATACTATAACTTTCATTTAATACCTTAGGTTTCCTGCTTTTTAATGATTTTGAAAAACAATATTTCTGATATTTAAGATTTGCATCAGGACTGTGAATTTATAGTTATGAAATGAGCACTTATGTAATCGCATGACACTGTATAGTTAACATTGCTTAAGAAAAAAAAAAATGATGTATGGGACGACACACTTTCAAAATTCACAAAAGTATTTTACGGCTTCAAGTGGCTTTTAGAGATTCTCGGTCTTTACCTGGTTTCTAAATAGATAATCCTGTGCATGTTCAAATTAAGGCTATGAAAAACCAAAATAGCACATGAAAACATGGGTAAATTGACTGTAGGCCTCTAAACATTTACCCTTCCACACCTCAGATATGACAGGGTAAGACGGCAGCTCTCACCGATCCACCAATCTCACATCTTTCATCGCTTAATGGACGGTAGGTAGAACTATGAAGCGTCTTTGGGTGTCAGAAAAGCGCTATAATAAATGAATTAATGGGGGTTGTTTACCTGCACATTGTCTCAGTACTTCTTCACAGTGGAATAGAAACTCTTACAGCCCAAATCACCATCCACACTTCACCACTCGAATACATGAGCAGTGTGGAGCATATTAAATATACCTAAGCACACTTTCTGATGGAAAATTTAAGATGTGATCTTTGAATACACATCCTTCTTTGCTGGAATTACATATAATTATCAATGACAATTGCTTAGGGGTAAATAATTATGAGCTTTTACTAATACAATACTGATCGCTCAGTGACTTCCTCCAGGAAAGAAAGGAAGAGGCAATGCTAAGAACCAGCAGAGCACTGCTGTGAGGCACATTTCAAAAAGAGAACCACATTTGTTTGGTGGTCTCATGCTGGATTTATAACTTTCATGGCTGGTAAACATAACCTAAATAACAACTGAGAATGTGCAAAGAATCTGCAAAAGAAGGCATTATGACAGAGAACTAACTAGTTGCCATGTTTTCTAATGTTTTGGCTCTCAAGGCAGCAGCTGACATTACTTGCACCATTCTTCTTTTCTTGAGTACACTGTGGGGCTCAACAGAACAACAGTCATAACGCAGACAGAGAAACCAGAGGCTCTTAACCAGGAAAGTTCTGATATGAAGCTGTATGTAACTAAATTTTTTTTTCCGTGTTACTGAGGTTAAATGTAGCTATTTAACCTTTAAAACACATTGCATTTCATGAGGTGTGAAATGGTAAACAAGCAACAACAAAAAAAAGAGGTACAGTTCCCGTGGCGCTGAAAAGCAGACGGATAAGGCTACGGTTGTATTAGGACCCAGCTCGGACAGGTTACACTCAATAATAGATGGAGGCAGATTACTTATTTATTCACTCGTCCCTTTTCTGTCTGCCACAATGGTGACCATTGCTGCAAAAATGATAACTCGTGGAAGAGGGTCAGGTTTTTGTAAAAGTCTTGGGAGGGGGAGGGGGGACATTTTGGTTATGACGGTAGGAGAACAGGGTGTTGATTTAGAGCTGGGAGGAGTAGAACAAAGAGTCTGGAGTGGCAGGCGATCTTGGAAGGTAACTGCAGTAGACTCTAGGATAGGAGCAGGGGTCAAAGCCTCTCAGGGAGGTACAGGTCCCGGGTTCTCATTCAATCCAGTGTGGGTGTACTTCAGTCTATGTAAAGTCAACATGTCCTTGCTATCCGCCAGTCTTCAAGCTGTCAGGTGCAGGCATCCCGCCACGCGCGCTGCAGCTGCTGGAGGTGCTCATAGGCCCTGTGACTGATGTTAAGGGCCGGGTGCAGCTTCCTCAGGGCTGGCTCTCCCAGCAGTGACAGGCCACAGATGCCAAAGTAGGCATGGAGTGGATCTGGGGGAGACAGGTACACAAGGGAAAGGGAAACAAAGTGATATGAAGAGAGGGTGTGTACAGCTAGGTCAGCCTGTGTGGAGCAGAGCAGCACCTGCTAGGGGTTGTCTAAAAGCACCTCAATGGTGACATACCGGATTTGACCTCAGTTAGAGGTATGAATGTCACAAGAACCGATACTTAGCTACCACGTCAATGCCAAACTTTAAAAACATGACGGTACTCGTTTTCTACAGTACTGTAGGTACCGGGGCTGCAATTAAAAATATCTTTTGTAAGCAAACAAACACCAGCAAAAATACGTTGCTTTGGTTGTTTTATTGTAGCAAAATTCTCCCAAAGCTAAAAGCACCCCCGAGTAGACACCCGTAATATTTTGTTGCAATCCTTAAAGTGTTTGGCTCAATCCTTAAAGTGTTTGGCTCAATCCGTAATGTGTTTGACTCCCCTGCTATAAACTACCGCAAACTCAAATCAGAAACTAACAAGTAGGCCTATTTACAGGCAATCACAGCCTCGGCAAAAAAAGAAACAAAACAAACAGGAAAGGTTCACTTTCTCTTGAAGTAGGCTTATGCTGGGTCCTGTTCTGTATACTTCAAGAGAAAGCCAAATTTTAACATGAGTTAGCTGTAGTAGTTTACACCCCAATGCAGCAGGGGAACATTTGACTCTGCTTGTGATCTCGCTTGGCCGTGTGACAAATGCGTGTATGTTTTTTTATTATAATAGAGGCTAAATAGGCCTCTTTTTTTGTAATGTTTCTTTAAAAAGGCCTAGGCCTATTTATTATTTCCATATGTTTTTCATGTCTTGGCCGGGTGCTGCAACTGAAGTATGACTTAATTTATTGTTTTGTTTTTTACCATGGTATCAAATTGGGTATCGAGAATCGTGGAATTTCACTGGTATGGGTAGCGACTGCAAAATTTCTGGTATGGTGACATCCTTTCTTATGGAGGTAGTAATCTATAATACAAGTCATGACTAAACAACTGTAGTGGCCTTTTCAGGAGACTTGTTTTTGCAGAGCTGGCCCTTTAAGCATAAATAATGCATGTTGACCCCATTTACCCACCCATCTCCTGTGAGAGCTGTCTAAAAGCCTACCAGGCCCATAAATGGACCTCTAACTGAATTATAATGAGACGACAGTGCATAACATACAGAAATCAGGTTCAATCACATTTCCATTAGCCTGATCAATCATAGTTCAGAATCCAAGGTTATCCAGGGAGGGAGGGAGCTATTTTTCCAATATCCATTCTTCAATTTATAATAGAATAGGCATGCTTAGCATAGCAAAAATTGAAGAACATGCCTTTTAAGGTGACACTGAAATAAAAGTTAGAAAGACGGTATAATTAGAGCAACAGGTGCACTTCTTCTGCCCCGCCCTGAACAGCTGTCTACTCTGTATTGTTCCTCCTTTTCAAAAAACAGAGGACTCAGCCAGGCCGACGTTTAGCTCCCCTGTTACTAACAGGGAGAGGAATGAAGAGTGCCGGTAACTATTGTTCCTTCATAAGGGCCTACCCTCTACAGTTCCACACACTGGTTAGGGTGGGGTGTGTTCTCATCAGTCAATGGAAACCAGCAGAGGGTAACCTGAGAGTGTGTCCGGGTGTGGGTGTGTCATTCAGGAGACTTTCCAGAAACAACATCACAAAAGTCAATAGCTATACCTACCTATGTTGCATACTAGACTTCCTGACAGCAAAGATCTACACAATCCAAGTGGTTTTGTAAAGGTTAAACTTGTGTTCTCCTTGTGATGGCCGTTTAGCTCAAATCCCTTCCTATGTAGTGAGCCCCGGGCTATGTCGATTCTGTCACATTTGAAGCCAAAATGCTGCCTTTCTTGGAAACATAAACTTCTAACATTTTTAACCTGTTAAATTTAGCGTCACTTGTGGCCCCGATATTCTTAAAAATAAAATGATTTAGCCTCAAACTAGGAG
>JAVQIZ010053513.1:0-27072 GCA_036023535.2 Galaxias brevipinnis
ATTTACAGATCTATGCACGCATTCACAGATTTGTCTACACATATACAACTCTCAATACACTTGCAAATCTGAATACAGACGGATCTTTAAAATACACTTACAAACCTGATTATGACGCATGGATTGAGATACAGAGACATAACTCTCCACACGCATTTGCAAATAGTTTTGCTACAATAATGACCCCATACATATAGGCTAATACTTAACTTTCAACGACCACTATAGTGTCCTAAAACATTTGACACATGTCTGGGGAATTCAGTCCTAACTATAATTTGAGCCGGGTTCATGGGCCAGGGGATTGTAGATTAATACAATTCAGCCGACATACTAACACATCAACACCCGCAAATAATACCTTGGCTCTGACCCACTACTTAGCCTATATATTTCCCTCAGTGACAAAGTTTGCAGCCTGGCTTAACTTTTTTTTAAAGAAGAGCTCTAAGGATCGCAGTGATAAGGAAACTCGCCCAGAGGTGGTGTGTTCAGTAGCAGCATTCTCAGAGCAGACCTGGCTGTCTAGGCCTACTTGTTTAATGTTACATTTGTGAATGAGTAAATAACTCGCACATCGCATTTGATCACAACCAGTTAGAATATTAAGATATTTTAGTAGCCACCACTAATGTTAATTTTGTTAGTAGGCTACAGTAGAAGGCTACAGTAGAAGGCATTTCTTTCAATAAAGAACTTCGGGGGCTCCCCTCCCGAACCAAAAACAAAGTAGGCCAACGTTACCCACCTAGTTTCCTCATTATCGACATCACGCGTAATTTTCTTCTCATCTTAGAGCAATATTTTATCAAACTCTTCTGACAATGCCATCAGGAATAGTTTTAATGCATAACTAAGCATATGTACTCATTCATAACCTTCACACAATTGTTGCAGGTCAACTGGAAAAGGGACTCGAGTCTCCTGCGCTCTCTAGTGCCTGCCGGAGTAGTTGACATGGCAACAGCCCTGGCGCTTCGTTCTATGACGCAACTGTTTTTAATTATTATGACGTAGAAGGCAAATTAAGGATTCTCTGCCGCCCATGGGTCAGTTCGTCTTTGAACACCGTTTTAGATGCCAAGGTAAGCAAAGGGAAATATAGTGGTAATTCTTTATTGGAGGATATGGTTGAAGAGTGTTATTGTTTTCCTAAATTCTAAATATTGTAATGTATGTAAATAAGGTAAGACATGCATATTATTTGTAGATTTTTTTCTTCTTAAAGGACTTTTGCTATTTTAATCTGTTGTTACCTGCGTTTAAAAAGTGCTATTTCTGCAGCGTCAAAGGCGACAGAGACGTGCCTTATACCAAAGATTGTTGCAGTGCTTTGACATGTTCTTTGCAAGTATTTTTGCTTAGATGGTAGAAGAACAGTTTTAAGTCAAAGGGGTCAATCACTCAAACTGGTGCTTGGGCAGGATTACAAACATGGTTTTAAACCAACTGTAGGAGTAGCATAGTGGGTTTTTAACCATGCTTGTTACCCTGGCCTAAATGGCTTAACAGTAGAACTACTAACAAGCACGATTCTAAACCAACTGTATCACCTACATGTTTGGAAACATGCTTGTTAGTCCTGTCTAAGTAAGCCCTAATCTAAATCTTACACATGTGGCTTAACAGTATAGGCTATCACTTAGACTGGAGCTTAGGTAGGACTAACAAGCATGGTTCAAAATCATATCTGCTATGTGAAGATGATTTAAAATAACGGGCCTTGTTTTTGTGAGAGATCAAATCAAGATGTATTAAAGGGGGTTTGGAACCATGTCAATTAAATAGGAGAATTGGGCATTGGCTAAACGTAGATTGATGCCAGGGATTTACATGGTAGTCTGGGGTTGAATCAAATGAGTCTATTTGATCATTAAATAGGGATTGAAAACTAAACAAAGACCCAGCTGAAAAGAGACACCAAATTCAAAAGAGGACAGAGGATTTGTGGCCAACCCCACCCATAAGTACACAGTTACAAAACAGAGAAGAGGCTGGTCTGTCCAACAACTCCTCCCCTGGGCTCACAGCAGACCATGGACATGTCCTCCGACTTGGAGGACTTAATGGTAGGAACATTCTAATGCAAGTGTATCAGTTTCAAAACTTACAATACTGTGCTGGTTCTTCTATGGTCCACACTATATGTGTGTCTTTCTTTGACAGTCGGCGATCGAAAGAACTTATGGAAGTACCGACAACCTCCCAGGTGACAGTTCTAGATCAGGCACGCGTTGCGATACTTTAACCAAATGATTATGATTAGCTGTTGGGACTTTAACCCTAAAGTTAAATCATGTTACCTTTATGTAAGTGAAAAAATCTGTTTTTATCATAGACATAAGACACAAGACTGCACACTTTGGAGCCAAATCTTTATTTCACTTAATTGCCAAATAAATGTTCTACCTTTGATTGTAGGATCGGGGAAACAGCTTGAGATGAACAAACCTACTTCTTCCTCGGAGCAGTCCCGGAATCTCTATTCTGGAGAAACTCCCAATTGAGGAGTAAGTCATTGATTCAAATCCTGACAAGAGTTTTTTTTCTTCCGAAAAACACCAACAATTTATGTCTGAGGAAAATGTCTCTAAATAATGTTCTCAACCAACCATTTCCTCTTTCCCTCAGAAAACGAAACTTCATTCTGGCATCATTGAAGAACGTGAGTACAACACTATTTGGATTACAAAGATCTAGAGCTAAGATCTAAGTCTCAACTAAAAAATAAAAGAGTACAATAATAGAAGAAAAAAAAGACTGATGTGAAAATATGTGTGTGCTTTATATATTTTATTAAAGGTTCCAATGGCTCAACAAGCAGAGATGCTTTCACAAATGGCCAAAAATAAGGATGTGGAACGTCAGACCCTTCCTAGTAGGGCCATTCACTTTGAGACATCAGAAATGGAGAAAGAGCCTAGCATTCCAAGCAAATGGTGTAGAGCACGCCGACCAACTCCTTACCCTTCAAGACCGTGAGCTTGACTGGTGTACATCTTCACAGAGTCCAAGATCAGGGCTCTTCTCGAGAGCGTGGTGGATCTCATGTTCCCCACACCAGTGGAAATCGTTCAGTGTTCCCACTCGGCAGGGAGGCTTCCCGTGGGCCAAGGGAGCTGTCGCAACCGGCTCACTTGCATCTTCCAGGAGATAACTGGTCTGTTCACGAGGGAGACCGCCAAGAAAGTGTCCGACACCATGTTCCGGACGGTCAGCTGCCTGCCGCTGAACAAGTCCAAGCGGGTCAGTACTCCGGCACCCTCTCACTTGGACCCGGCACTCTGTTCAGTTGTGAACCAGCTGGTGGCTCAGACCATGGCCAAGATCGGAGGTAAGGTTGAAAACCAAGAGGTCTCCACGAGTGTTTCCGCGCAGGTCATGTCTTTGACGGTGAAATAGGCAATCAAGGCACAGTTTGGATCAAAAGATCTCAGGACTGCCGTGGCCAATAACGACTTGATCTTTGAGAGAAGTCTCGTCTGCATCCTAAATTACGCGCTTGTCAAGCCAACCAAGGAGCAGGAAGTCAATGACAAGCCACCAAAGAAGCCTTCCCTCCTTATAAGGCTGTTCCAAAAGGTAGTAGACGTTCTTTATGTAACGTATAAAGTACACTGACAGTGCATGGTAAATTCTGATTTGTTTCCAGAACTCGATAGATACAGTGTCCTAGTTTGTTATTCACTGTAAAAAAAAAATGTTTTATGGATTTTCAAATGTATTTATTTAATTTCAAACAAGTTCCGTAGTTTAACTGGTGAGTGCACTTGATTCCATTCTATCTTTAAATTTTTTCAATGAAAGCTTTGTCCTCCTTAATTGCTGTGGCCTCTTGAAATAAGGTCACAGATATTTACTAAAGAATTTCTTATCATTGTCAATATAAAGAAGGCCATGCAAGATGAACCCTGGTCGGCCAATTTCCAACCAGGACAACACCACCAGTCCAGCTGAGGAATGCATCAGTATGTGCTGATAACCATTATCCTCCTCAATAACATGCATTTTTAAACTCCCTATGTCTTTATATGTTAAAGCAATATTGCATTATATTATAATTAGGACTTGCTATTCCTTGGTGGTGGATCAAATAATGCATATTTCTCCTATAAGTTAAAGTGGGTGTTAACATATGTATTACGTATAGAGTGTTATCTTCTAACTCTTTGCTTGTTTCTCATAGTGGCCTCTGTGACTGCATCCGCTGAGGAGCCCCCAGTCATTGAGCAGAAGTCTCAGAAAATGCCTTTGTGGATCAAGTTTTGCGCTGCCATCGTCAAAACCTTTACCTGAACCCCACGAATCCTCACAAGGTTTTAGGCTTTAGATTAAAATAAAGCAGTTTGCATCCAATTTCTGGCTTCTAATTATTTATTCATATTACAAAAGTGCAAAGTTTTGGTGAGAGTTGGTTGACCTTCAAAGAACCGGGGCTATTTATCGAATAAAACAAAAAGCAACATAACATAACATATTGTCTCTTTGGAACGCTTTTCTAAAATGTCTTAAATCCAGACCTCCACGTTTATACAGTATGTTGATTCTATTTGAATGCCTTTAATCCCTAACGCCATCTGTGTTTTGCGTAACACAAAACAGAAGCCAGTTTTTCACAATTGCTAAAACACACTTCTTGAAACCTTGCCCTATTTTCAAAAATGTTTAATCACAAATCCAAATATTCAAACTACATTCACGTAACCCCTGACTCTTCTTTCAGAAATCAAACAATTCTTAAACACAGCGATTCAAAATATAACATACACAGAGCCATTTTTTTAAAACTGTATTTAATGCAGAAAAAATTTAATACAACAAAAATATATAAATAAAAACGAAACAAGAACTTTCAAACGACTATGCACTTACATTACATTTCTGTCACGTTCACAAGTTCGAGCCTTAGTTTATGTCAGGCGGTCCACCTAAGGGCACCTAATTTTGACAACTTGCAGCATATTTGAATATGGGTTAGTAACTTCAGAATTTAATGGAATCAAATAGGCTTTCAGAAGTTTCCTCCATTTTACTGACTAGCAGATAGTTGTGACAAAGGAACACCAAAGCAAGCAATGCTAATTTGTTTAGTGAGATGTTTCTTGTTGTATGCTGATACCCCTATATGCGTTGTTTGTTTGTAAAATTACCTCTAAATTTGAAATCTATCTCACAACCCTATTTGACTGTTATGGTCAATAACGAGAGGATTTTGTGGGGATCCCAAGCATAGAAAATTACACAGAGCACTTTATTTCCAGTATGTAGCAGATAACAACTAGTAGAGACCAACATACACATGAAGAAATACTCGGATCATCAGACATGAACTACTATAGGATTTACTTTGATTTCATTTGATTGTGAGACAACCTACATGTAAAAGAGTTTAGGTCATATCAATTAATTTATTTACGTATAAAGGTAATCGATTAATTAACTCAGGGTCGGCGTCATGGGGGGGCATTCGCGGGCCATGCCCCCCCAGGTGAGTTACTGTGACCCCCTCCAGGCTAAGCTCTTATCACTTTGCTTTTTGTTCATGTATTCATTAATTTATATTTATTGTATTGAAAGTGAAAACTTTTCTGCAAAACGTTTTGTAAAATTAACTAAAAGCAAAAATCTGGTAAAACCAGTTGGGTCAGCTAGCGTTTGAGCAGGACTTAACGCGAAAATGTACAACTGAGTGTAAGGACACTTTCTTAGGAGGTTCAGTAACAGACCTAGCCGTCTGCAACTCTTTTAAAGGTAAGCCATGTTGTTCATTTGCTTTGATGCCAGCCCTGGCGTACTTGATAGATTAAGATTGGTGCTGCGTTGGTGCTTGAGTGATGGTTGGTTGTTGACGGCAAACTGATTATCAAGCATAGATTGAGTTATCGAAGGACAGTTTGTGCCCCCCCCCCCCCCTTGGTTAGCCCAATGCCCTCCCATTAATTTTGTTCTGACGCCGACTCTGAATTAACTACAGGCATAACACTTCATGCATTTAAGGAAGTGATGTCAGAGATGTATTAGTGGTTATTGTAATGTGTTCTTTACATGGTATAACTATGTGAGAGTATCTATGTATTTTATTTCTTTCACTCAAGTCGCATATTGTAATGTTTCTTTTTCGTCTATGAAATAGTGGGGCTACTCTTGGTATGTTAATATCATTTATTTAGAATATAAAGAAAGCAGACATTTATTTACATTCACATGTACATTACAATACTTGTTTGTGAATTACACAATTCTTACAATGTTTACAGAAATACAAAGATAAAGTGACACTTTTCTTTTACAGTGTGGAATGGTGATATGCTGTAGGTGAAATAAAAAAACAACACTCCAGTCTGTTCATGCTCCATGTAGCATCTCCTGAGTTGATATGAACAGTTTGTTCGAGAGGATTCAATCAGAATCTAAAAAACAGAATCTGTAGTGGCATAAAACATCTGTAAACAAAACCTACTCGAGTGTCTTGACTGAAATAGTCACCTTATGTACATTACAATAGTGTAATATTTGACACTTATCCAACATAATGACAATCACGATGTGCGAATATCATGAGTTCTCTTGTGGTTTACACATTGGTTTCCTTTTTGCAAGTTTGTAATTACAAAGTTTTAGTGATAACCTAAATTTCCCTAAGAGTGGCCTGAAGGGCTCGATACCATCAAACTAAACAGGGCAGTTTCATTTTTTTTTATGCTGGTAGATGAACATACATTTTAGCTGTTTGTGTTTGTTATATGGCTAGAGCACAGACATGCCCCTGGTTTCAAAGCTACGACACCTTCTACATAAATCAGACCAACCAGTTTCGCTTACGCATGAAGGACATGGGTTTAAAGTGCAACATTGTTTTGGCCTCACTGATGGCTCTCACACAACCGTAATAGCCTATACGTTAGGTTATACCCAGATTATTTCTGTTTCACCTTTCTACAGCGGCTGTAACTATTACTGATTATCAACGAAATATAGTTCAGCTTGGTTCTGCTTCAGTTCAGCTTGATTCAGTTCTAGCGTTCTACTGCTGTGTGAAGAGAAAAACAAAGGGTGCGTTGCCCCTGTTTGGTACTGTTCTCTCCTTCATAGCACCATCGTGGGCATGTGGTGCACTATGTTCAGCTGGTGTTGGTGAGGGATGCTGGTCATCTGAGGTGGCGGAGGAGGAGGAGTGGACACCTGCGACGCCGGAACCTCTGCGCTCATCCCGCCCGGCCGGTGTCTGGCACTCTTCTGATGGGCCCGCAGGCCTGCCAGCTGGGAGTAGGCGCTCTGGCATACATGGCATTTGTACGGGCGCTCGCCGGTGTGCAGGCGCACGTGGTTGCGCAGCGTGGAAGACTGGCTGAAGCGGCGGTTGCAGAAGCGGCAGACGAAGGGCTTGTCGAGGGTATGGATCCTCATGTGGGAGCGCAGGTTGCTGCGGGAGTTGAAGCCGCGGTGGCAGATGACACAGCGCATGCGGCTGGCGGCGGACGAGGAGGAGGAGGAGGAAGAGGAAGGGGAGCAGGAAGAAGAGCCTTCACATGAGTGGGAGTCCTCTGTAAAAACAAGCAGACAAAAATAAATATGCCAATATAATTGAGACAAGCTTTCAACAGATGTATGCTATTTATAGAACAAAAATACAAAAAAGATTAACCTAAATAATACTCTAAAGATTAAGCAATTAGTTTTAATACAGAACTTTCACATACCAATAGTGTCCAAAAACTTTTGACACCAGTCTCTGAAAGGTGAGAAGACATCACTGAGAAGTCTGTATCTCCTTTCCTAATTATAATTAAATTGGGTTAGATAAGAGATGTACCTCTTTCTACTCATCTCTCGCTTAAGCTTCAGAAGCCACAGGCTCATGAAACTGCCTTAAAGGAGGTAATGACTGCCCTAATGTCCTTTTTGTCTGTTTAATTGCACTGATAGTGATCAGTCACCTTCCCTCTATTTGCCTCCCCTCTGTCTTTTGGCTAGATACCTTCCAAACTCCTTGTTCTGAATGCTACTTCCTCCTCTCCGTGTCTCTCACTTCTTATGTTCCCTCTCTCTCCTTCTCCCTATACCCTTGCTCTCTCTTTAACATTCTTTCCTTCCGTGTCTCCTTATCCCCTATCCTTCTTTCCTCGATCCCTTCTTCTTTCTCGTCTTCCTTTCTCAGCTTTATGGTAAGGATCCTCACCATTTCTAATCTTCTTCTGTTGTTCATCTTCTATACCGGGAACACCAGGGATTCCGAGAAAAGTGTTGTGGGAGTTTCCGTACCACACAAGCAGCTCCTGATCAGGCGGGATAGTCTGAAGGAGAATGAGAGGGCAAAGGTCAACTAATGAAAAAAACATTTGAGCCATTAGTTGTTTTCTGTTCACTGGTTAAAAAGATTTTCATCATAAGGGTTTAGTGCTTTTTTACTTTTTTATTATTTCCAGTTGGAAGTTCTAGTTAGATGTAATTACACTATCAACCAGCAGGTTTTGCTGTGTACCAATTTTTGACTGAGTTCCACAGGCACCTTCTCAGGAAATATTTGAGGCCATTGACATGGAAGGAAACTGATTTAATTTCATGTTTTTTTCACAGACGTTTCATGACTTTTTCAATTTGTAAGTATTCAAATTTGTAATCTTTTCACATGTAGTTGTTTGGTAATTCCTAACTTATATTAGGTACAGATGATTGGATAATTATAACAAATATATAAATATCCATATCTTATATAATATATAATACACAATTGTCTCATCTCTGAATTCTTGAAGAATATATAAAGCCTCGCAATGAGCATTGTTGATAATGGCACAACGCGACTTACCTCGGAGGCTTTGTAGAATATGCTGCTTCCTATTTGAACCACTTCCAGGTTCTGCTCCTGCTCGTTGCGGGCACACTTGATATAAGTCATCCAACTGCGATGGTCTTCTTGGCTGGCATCGATAAAGTACCGCACCGTACCATCCTCATTGAACACCTGTTAAAAGAAAATTACGCTCGGTTAAAAAATCTATTTTAAGCCCGTGTATAAGAGGAAAGATGTTAAAATTGTGATTTGTTGAACAATTTTGTGTAAGGTGTAAATTGTAAATCCTTTTTTTTCAGTTTTTTGGCATGCTTTAACATTCAACTTAAAATATGTTTTATTTTATAAGAAAATTCTTATCATGCATAGCCTATATTATTATATTATACATATAACATTTTCTACAGCGGATTATATTCTTACCTCCCACATGAGGTTGTTATTTTTTAGCAGGTCTACATGCTCAGGCGAGATTACTCGGCCGGTGAAAGGGCCCATCTCAGTGCCCGCTTTGATCCATGTCTTGGAGAAGATTCCCAGGCCTTCACCCGGGATGGAGCTCTGGGCAATGATCACTTCACTAGGCAGTACTAGGCTGGAAAGTTTCTGAACTTCTGGAGAGCAGATATAAATGAATAATAGGTTGGATTGGAATAATAGGTTGAATATAATCGCAATACACAAACGACTATAAACTCATATCCTGTTGCTTATATACTTAGGCAAAAGGGTTATAAAAGCCTGAGGAAAATATAACAAAATTTAATTTAACAAAACAAAAATTTATATATATTGTACATATTTTGTTAACATCAAATAGGTCTATGAAGTGTTTTGAAACCCAAATAGCCATTTTCAGAAAATGCGGCCTAAATAGATTGGATGTTATTTTAGTCACGAAATATTAAGCTACATTATATCCACCTTATAATTTGATTAAGCGGATTAATTAAAATTATTTGTGTTAAAGAGGAACCCGTTGCAAAGTATTTCATCATCATTCAAAACGAAAAAAGGGAAAACTCCTCTAGTTACCAAAGTGTTTTTATTGCAAAAAGACGGCCCAATAGAGGTTAAATGGTCCTCTTTTGCCCAAGGTCCAGCAATTTGTCATGCTTCAGATGTGATATTCATTAAACCTTACTGGAAAGAAACGGCTAATTCCAAATTCATTATCCTTTTAAGAACTTTGTAGCAATAAATGTGCGCTGAATGAAACGAGGACTTGTTTAAAAGACTCAGGAATTTCTCAAACAAAAAAATGGAAAGGCGATTAGATGGTTGACATTCTATGAATGGCAATAGAATTAGCCTTCACGGCGCATTATCTAAGGAACAGCAATCCTTTAGGGCCAGAGAAAGGGGAAAACGCTCGAGCTCCATAGCTGCCAAGAGTGGAAAAGAGACCGTCCGGAGATTGATGAATGCGGGATAAAACCCGGGACGTCTCGAAGAAAGGGAACCTTTCTCTCCCCTTGGTTTAAGTGGAAACTGTCTCAGGTCAAGCACAAAGTTAACCAAATGAATTTAATACCCTTCGTCTTTCAGTCAGCAACAGTTACACGCCTAACAAGCTTCTAAATGCAAGGTCTCAAAGAACTAAATGGGTTAATACGTTAAATGGGTGGAAATAAAAGGCGCGAAATATAGGGGGGAAATAAAGAACAGCTAAGAGAAAGTCACAGAAACCTTGGGAAGAAATTTAGAACACAGGAGTTTTAGTCTGTGTCAGACTCAGTAGACTGTTGCGGGACCCCAATAACATGCTGATAAGCTTATAACTCCACCATGATAAACGCCTGGGCTATTTTATGCTTTCAAGCAATTAGACGTGTGATCCCTATAATTAGGATACCTATAATTATACCTGCAATTATTATGCTTCACTCCTTGAGATGATGAGCAGTATAGTTGATTTGATTTCACGTTTTAAAGTTCAAATATTCAACAATGTTTCTTTTGAACAATTGTTTTCAGATAAAAAGAATGTCTATCATAAAAGTTTATCATTATAAAAGCTATTGATAAAATCACCGTATAGGCCTGCATCCCTTTTAATTGAAGTTGTTGCATTTATAATTATTCTAAAATCAATACGAAGACAATATAAGTTATCCTATCACAGACGATAACACGGGTCTAAAATAAGTTAAGAAAAATAACATGATTGTGACAATACATATAACAAAAAAATTAAAACTTACCTCCAGCGAAGGACTGTGCGAGAACTTCAGCGGTGAAGGCGGTTTTGGGACTGATGATGCTCTGTCTTTCCTCCATAAGGTGTTCCCCGAGGACGTTCCTCCATCTACCGTACAGAAAACTGTGAAGAATGTCTGAAGTGATAATCTCAGACAAGGAACGGCTCTGACATTTAAATCCAGACTTTAGTGCCAAAGCATCTGCAGGCAACACCGAACCCATCTTCTTTTTGTTCGTTGTAAGTTGTTGGTAAGTTGTAAACTATAAAGGCTGAATCAAAACCTAATGCCGTAGGTGAGTATGTGGACAGCGTCGTACTTCTCCCTACACGGCTGAGTGGAAAGTGTATGTCTCCTAGCCGTGAGCCTGCTCTTTATAAAAGCCTTCGCTCTCCCCGCTCTAATTAGTTAATAATGACACTCCCCTTAAGGCTTGGACCTGCCTGCTTGCAAAGAAAACCACCAGATAGTGTAGACGGTCCTCCCCTTTCACTGGAAACGGTGTGCGTGTGTGAAATAGCAGCAACGGAGAGAGAGAGAGAGAGAGAGAGAGAGAGAGAGAGAGAGAGAGAGAGAGAGAGAGAGAGGGAGAGCGAGGTATGGGGGACTACAACAACAACTATTGAAAGTATACTATTCGCTTTAACTTTTACACGTTTATATGACTAACTGTAAGCTAATCATAAAGAAGTCATATCTATTCAGATTGTCAAGGACTATGGAAATTTTCCGCTAGGTCTTGATTTATTTTCATATTCAAACAAAATTGACTAAATAGCCGATTCTGAAGCTCATAAACTATAGTGGCAGTGCTTTCGCAAATTATCAAATAAAAATATAATTGAATTGATTCTAATTCATTCAACTTCATTTAAGGAATAATTTAGCATAATTAAAATATACTATGTGGTGTAATAATGTTTATGCAAATTTTGTAAAAATAATAATAAGAATGTGTTGTAATAATTTCCAACAAACTTTATGTAGGACTTTCTATTCTTTATGCTGTTCAGCAAAAAACGAATTGTATCCAACAATTGATTTGAAAATAAGACTGTCAACAAAATTAGACCATTGGGTCTGGGAGTTGCTTCAACATTTTTTTCTCAGAGATTTCCTATTCATATGGTTGCAATATAATTTTTTTTGTTATAGCACGGGAATAATAGAAAAGAAACAAGCCCATCGTGCTTTTACAACATTGTTCCCATGCAAAAAATGCAAAGCTGCTTTGACGTGGTTCACTTCGCCTGCTCTTGTTGAAGTAAGCGGTTTAATATTCATGGATGTTCTTAGCCCCCAGTATTGTGACAACGTTTAGAGGAGTATATACGGTCCTTTCTTCTCAGTAGCCACAGTTCTCTAGTGTTTTCCCCTCTATTTTCTGGGCTTGATGGACTGGGGGTAAATGGGCAGTTTCCCTTCTATTCCAGCAGAGAGAACATCTTTATTCCATCCCCGACTCGCGGGTTTCCCATTCAGTTTCTCTGCGAGTAATGTCAGGGGGCTGAAGAGTGCTGCAAATCAATCTTTCATGGTGTTTTTGAGAGCAATTTGACATCCGTGCACTCCTCTTTTTAGCTCCAACAACTACAAGGGGCTAGGTCCGAAACTGCTCAAGTTGGGTTTCTCGGGCAAAACATGTGTGGACTATATGGCAATGTAATCTGGACAGAAGATATAGGTTCTTAAAAAGAACATAGAATGTATGAAATTTTTTTTTTTAAAGACGCGAGGTGAGTTACAGGGCACGAAAAAAGATCACTGTGAAACAATTGCTTTTGAGTAAGGCCCCTCCTACGTTTCTCTCTTTTCTCAGATAAAATTTCTTTCCTCTCTGAATAGGATTCGTTCTCATCTAGATTGATTTACATTTATTGCATTTCAGCATTCATTGCACTTAAGAAGCTTCAAATCCAAACTAAATAGCCGGACCAAGGAGGTGGAGCCGCTCTTTATCAAAGAGGAATTAAATGAATTGAAATGGGGTAACGCATGAATTTAATTTGCTTATTTATGCATTAACCTATGGCATTATTAAGAGCTGGTAAAGCCAAATGCATGTCAAGATTTGCAAATCACACTGCATAATCGTTCTATTGAAAAACAATTTAGACTATTATTCTATCAATTTAAAGCTTATCAATTTAAAGAGCATGATTGACAATTATTTGACAAAGCATGTGCTTGGTGGGAAACCATATTGAATAGTTAACAAAAAAGTGCTTTTAATAAAAATTTGATTAGCTGAAAAAAAATACTTGCAAAAAACACAAAAAAAGAACATGCCCAGTAATTATTAGGCCTACTGGAGAAAAAGAAGTTAAACTCACTTGAGTTAATTTATTTACAGAAATATCATAGTTTGGTATCAAAGACATTTCCATGTTATTTTTGTTGTTGTTAAATACGCCTTTTAATGTTAATTTCATACAAATGTTTTTTTTTTATTTTATTAGAAAATAAATCGGTTTGATATTTATCGATTTTAGAGCGGTTAATTAATAGGGTCCTTAGCAGACATAAAACATATCTATGGTATAGTCAATATTAATTTAGCAAATTATACTGAAAATGCTATTGAACATGAAAAAAAAAAACATTGTTATATAACAATTATTTTGTTTGCAGATTCCTTTTCAATCGGACTTACAAAATCTGTTCAGCCTGCATGCGCTGAGAGAACAGTCAGCATCTATTTCAAAGCTGAGTCAGTCTGTGCTGATCAGACCTGCTCGCTAACAGCAGCTCAGTAACAGCTGGCGGTGACTACTGACACACTGCGGTCTCACGGGATCTTCCATTGGGGCCATTAAAAAGAGATTAAGGTAGCAATCTCAGCATGCTGGATACAGTAAGAGCAGCTTATCTGTAGCAAAGGTGAGGGGCTCAGTCCCTCCCAAAAGGGCTTTTCCTTTACAGGGCAGGCAGTGAGTGGGGAAGGGGAGTCTGGACACCTGCTTTACGAAACTGGAGCCCTGAAAGAAAACAAAGAGGGGTTGAAAATGTAAATATAAATGTACACAAAAAAAATCAATCAATCAAACAACAACAAAACGACATTTACATTTTTTTCTGTCTTTTTTTTTTTACATTGCAATTAACACTAATTTGATGGAAAAGTATCCTTCCCTATTGCAGGTATTTATTTGAACACTATGCCTGCCTAAAAGACCCCCTTTGTGAAAATTAAAAAGCAGGTGACTTTTTGCAGACAAAATATAGCAGCACACTAAAATTGCTCTTTTTACAAAGTGAGTAACAGAACCTAAAATGACCCTTATAAAAATCATTGCTCCTGCCCCACTCTCCTAACTGTGGCGATCAACCAAGTTCCTCTGTTGCATCATGAACAAACAACCTTCCTTGCCCTTATAAAAAAAGCCTTGACACAAAAACCCACAATTAAAACACTTATGGTCAAAAGGGGTGCAATTTATTTGCAATTGAGCATCATATACTGCATTAGATCCCATTATAACTGCCTCACAACACTCATACCAACAATGAACACATCAGCGAGACAAACACACCATAAACAGATCAGTAAGA
This sequence comes from Galaxias brevipinnis, assembly GCA_036023535.2. Taxonomy (NCBI): domain Eukaryota; kingdom Metazoa; phylum Chordata; class Actinopteri; order Galaxiiformes; family Galaxiidae; genus Galaxias; species Galaxias brevipinnis. The sequence goes on from JAVQIZ010053513.1 coordinate 14,548, forward strand.
CTCACTGAATCAAGAATTAATTTGCTGTAAAGTTCAGCTATTTGAATCAACTTATTTATTGCCGTGAAAACCGGCTATTCACAAAGTAAAGATGTGCACATAGTAAGAAAAAGCCTAAAGATGCACGTAAAGAAACTCTTTGAGCTCCTTTGAACATGAATGTGACTATAAGTCCCTCCATCAGTCTCACAAAGCCCATATGCAGTTTAATTGCCATATCCACCACCATATAGGGATTAGGTTTCTGAATACAGTAGCATAAAGGATCTTTTGACTGTGTATATACTGCCTCTTCGGAACAGGCCCCTGTGTAACCGAGCCTATCAACTTCGGTCCGGGAGCGATTCTGGGAACGACAAAATTATGACTCGTTGACAATAGACCACCAGGTCAGACATGTCCACAGGGGTATATTTTAAACTGTTAAAATCAAAAGGAAGAGGATGAAAATCATGGGGCTGGATTTGGAAACAGCTGCACGTGGTAGAGCCGGCACCAGGGCCATGCACGGATCAAGGGGGCAGGGGTACCCCCCGCAGAGAGGCAAGATGGGATATGACAAAGCTAGTGAATGCCGGTGTGCAGCTAGGGTTATATGATTTGGGGAGGGAGGAGATGGGGGGTTACATGAACATCCCTCAACATGGACACTCCTCAGCTATCAAATGGACCGTGTTACGTCACAAGAGGGAACATCACAGATAAATAGTAATGGAGGAATGAGATACCAGACCAATCAAAAGAAAATAAGCGGCTGCAGGGCTGCAGATCTGCAAAAAGAAGGCTTATTGGATAGGTGAGATGTGTGTTCTGCTGTCTCCCCCTGTCCATATTCACTGTGATGTACTGTGTGTCCTGTTCCACTGTGATGTTCCATGCATATTGTTTTTATTTGTTACTTCTGTCTCTGTATAAACTCTTTGTCTAAGGTAACCTTGAGTGTCCTGGCTGTAACATTCATTTGTCTTGCTGAGCAGTATCGTATTAAGTTAGATCGTGAGGTGTAATGGGAGAAACGGTTATGGTAACACGTTCACATTATTGAAGCTAAGAATGCTGAAGTAGACGACATGCAGTGGTAGTGCATTGTTGTCATACAGGTCAGCCGCTTATTTTATATACACAGATGAGATTCACATTCACCTTCATAAGACTTCAAAAACTGAAGTTTAAAGTGGTGTTACTTCCCAGGGACTGGTAAAACATTGTTTCGAATGAAACATACCATGCAACTACTACAAAGTGTTTGTGGTGAAAAGACGTTAAGATCAAATAAAGATCAATCTGTTGTGTCATCATACTCTCAAGCATGCAGTGAACATATCAATACTATGGCCCGCCAAGGAACTTCTTCTATAATCATGTACTTCAAGTCAATGCCTCCCATTTGAAGATATTTGTTACTATGCATGTAATAACCTATTTTATGCTCACTCAAATGCATGCAATATGTGGTTCTGAGTTTTCACAGTTCTGTGAGAACCATCCCCTTTTCTTGCTCACAATGATGCAGATTAACGCTTACTTTGTGTCATACGTTTACCTTATACATGCATGGGGACATTAAAAGCTTAACAGTTTAAAAGGATAGGGGGGTGGACATATCAGTGGGAAGAAGGACATCATGTGTTGCTCTTAACATTATGAAATAACTTATAAAAAGATAGTATACTCCAACCACAAGAGAGGCTTGCGGAACATTTATTTGTGAACTGGCAAAATGATGTGCTATAGAAAATATAGATTTTCTGTTTATAAAACATATGAAAACATACAGTTGACCTAATAAGACTATGTAATTGTTAGTTTTACAACGGCTGTGAAACTCAAGCATTATTAACAATTCGTATAGGAATGTGACAAAAGAAAACCAAACTAACGGCGAAAAATCAATCCATTTTAACAGAACACAATAAAGGTAGTCTTTTGACGTTTTTAATACACTGTTACCTGTACACGAGGAAAAAAAAACACTAAAATTAAACATTTTTTGAAATTATAATATCCCTTTTCATTAAGCAATGAAGTTAATACTAGATTCATCTCGGAACTAATCAATCATACATATATTAGATCACACAAGTAGAAAGAAAAATAATGAATTAAAAAGTTATTAGCTTTGGACTGTACACTAGTCCACAGTGTGTACTGAGGGGGGCGTTAGGGAAACTGGGTGGTACCAAATAAGACAATTTTGATCGTAATACTTCGAATATAAAAAACTACAATTAATAATTACACAGGTAGAATTCAGAGGCTTAGCAGTCTTGAACGATTCAGTTACAGAACATACATAAAAACCTATCATTTCTCATTTTTGTCCATAGCAAGATGCAACATCAAATTTCAAATTACACATTCACGATCTTTGAACATTTCAGTATGAAAACAGAACAGAATAACAGGGACAGTTTTCCTGCGATAATGACTCCATGAAAAAAAAACTTCTTTGATTTAATTATATATATATTTTTAAATAAAGTATTTAGTCAAGTATTTGTGCATACATACATAGTTTTACAAGATAGCAAAGGCAAAAAACTCACAATATGCAACATCCCCTAGTCCCATATCAGATCATTGTAATAAAAAAAATTATCCATTACATTTTAATATGCCTAAAAAAAAAAATCTAAGAACTACAAGTTAAACGTCTGTCAAAAATATTTAGAGAATCCATCTTTGTTTCAAAAATGAAATAAGATATTGCACCTTTTTTAAACCAGAGTACAATAAAATGACAATGAAAAACAGAGTACAAAGCACAACAGGAATTAAATTAGGAATTGACTGCCATTTGCCAACATCACTCCTTGTATTTTGTAACAAAAAGAATACATTATCCTGTAACAAAACATCACAGTTTCATTTCACTGAATTAAAATGCTTTATGTAAAAGGAAATAGAAAGAAAACATTTTGTACACATTCTTAAAACATCTTATGACAAAACAAAACAAAAATGTATTCAAGACTGCTAAGCCCATAATTACGATTTTATTGCAACAGAACTAGAAAAAATAGATTATATTGCGTTTGCTGAAATGTCACAACTCCGGGGTTCATTTTGGCGGTATAATTTGAATCAAAAAGGAAAATCTAGAAAACAGAACAGCTCTCATTTGTCCAAAAGGGATCCCGGAAATTGTCCATTCAAAATAATGGTGTACACAAGTATTTAGTAACAATTAAATGTTCCTGATTTAGAAATATTCTTTTTTTATTTATTTTTTTAAATTGTATAAGTCATTCTACAGCTAGTGTTTCTCACTAAGAAAAAAAGTAAAAGTCTTCAAGGCGTTGCAAATCTAGAAACCTCTGTTACAAAAGGTTTGTTTTTTTTCATCCTCTCAGTGATTCAAAAATCTTCAACTAAAGGGCGTCCACTCTAATGGTCCTGAAAAACAGAGGTTGGAATAAGTCAAACATTCCCGAGTCACCTTTCAACCAGAGGCCACGTTTACACCAACAAACCCCACTATCTTACAACAACAACTTGACAAGAATCTTTATAGATGCATATCAAAGATTAAATGTCCTGTAAATATATAAATATATGTTGTGAATTAACCAAGTCCTAAAGTCACGAACAGCCTATTTACCATGACATCAGTGATATGGACTAGCTTCTGGGGACGGTTGACTGGGCACCTGTTGCATTGTGGGGATTTGGAGGGGAGGAGTGAGGGTGCATTCTCACCTGAAGGCCTGAAGCCTGTGTCTGCTGTGCACCCTGGCCGTAGTAGGCCCCCTGCTGTCTGTAATACTCCACCCAGGCAGCGCTGTAGTCAGGGGGAGAGCTCTGCTGGGAGCCCGGCCCTGCAGCTTGACCTGCTGTGAGAGAGGTGAAGAAAAAGAGGAAGAGAGAGAGGTAGAGAGGTAGATAGAGAGAGGAAGAGGTAGAGGGACAAGAAGGTGGTGGAAAGAGAGTGGAGAGACAAAGATTTTGAAAGACAGGTGATGAGACAGGGAGTAGTGGAAAGTTTTTAACTATATTGATCTAATACTACAGCCAAAAGAGAATAAAAAAAAACTAGACTTTGTGAACAAGTTTAGTTGATGCCAAGCTTAGGTGTATGTGTATTCACTGGTTTCCAAGGTTACGTAGTGTCTGTCCTTCCTTACTCTGTTTCTTATAGTACTCCTCCCATGCTTTGCTGTAGTCTGGGCCTGAGCTCTGGGCTTGGCTCTGCTGACCTGGAAACAAACATAATCACCATAAGTGGGTGCAGAATACACACATACACATACATACATATACATACATACACATACACATACATATATATATATATATATATACACACACATATACATATGTATACACACACATACACACACACACACACACACACACACACACACACACACACACACACACACACACACACACACACACACATATATATATAAAACTAAAACACATGACGTGTTGGTCCATCTACTTCAAAGCGAGAAGGACTTATGAATCACGTTCATAAGTTCACTTCCAAAGTTAGAACTTAAATATTGTCTTAGTAGTCTACATCTTATGAGGGGTACAGGACAGGAGCTGTATGAAAGAAGAGAGCATCCACGGCTCATGTTGGGGTTCAGGTGTGCACACATCAACAAGTTCCCACCAGTCAGGGCGGCATACGCAGGTAAAAGGGTCATAATCACAACAAGCAAGGTGATAACACTTCCTTCACAAAAAGCTGAGGTAAAATAATATAAAAAAAACACAAGTAAAAAAAAAAGAAAAAAAAAAACCTCAACTTATTTTTTAAATAAGGAGAAACCATAAAAATCTGACAGCCACAAATTCTGAGGTCTGGAGTTTGTCTGTCCTCTCCCTCTCCATCTCTCTCTCTCTCTCTTTCTTTCTTTCTTTCTTTCTCTGGCACTTGCCTAGCTTTTTATAATACTGCTCCCATGCTTTGGAATAGTCCATCTGGCCAGCCTGGGCTCCATTGTGATCTGAAAGCAGACACAGATAACACTGTTTGAGAACAGAGTTACTGATACTGCTGACAGCCTTCTGACTCGGGGCAGTGGCTTACCATCCAGAAATGGAGACCATTGTGTCCTTTCAAAAAAAATCAAGAAAATTAAAGCCTCTGTTAGCTCAGCCTAGCACCTAGATTGACAGAACACCTTCTCAGGGCCCAACTAACAACTCCAGTGAACAAATGTTTAGCTTCCCAAGAAAGTAAGGGGCTTTTTACCCTCCCCTCCCTCTCCTTTTTTTGGGGCCATCCTTGGGACATGGAAATGTTTCAGGCCATACACTCAGGCACACTGCATTCAACCACTTGATGTTTTTCTCATTCTCAAAACGCTCTGCAGCAGATTGATATTTCACAGGGAGAACACTAGTGTGAACAAGTCTTGCATTTGCCCTCGTTTTCTCAGTACAAGTAAAAGCCTAGCTGCTGTACAGACATGTCTTGTAGCAGCAAGACCAGGCTTATAATAACAAAATCAAACACTTTAGATGATTAGTCCCTTTCTGGCACCAAGTTCTTTATGTCTTCCATGTCCTTTATTCAAAAACTTCAATAAAAACACAACATTTTTAATCTTCTAGTAACTGACCGATAAATTTCGGTTTTGTAAGTTGAGTGAGACTCGCTCCTAGATTGACTACTTTTGAAATCCAGACTAAAAACGTATATGTTCTCAATTGCATTTGGCGCAATTGTTCCCTCTAAGCAATTTTGTTTCTCTAAACTAAAATAATGTTTAATTTACTTTCTTTCTCTTTACTGTTTTTTGCTTGCCTTGTGTATGAAATGTGCTATACACATGAATTCGATAGGACTGACTTGGTGTAACCTTCAGCAGGTTAACTTACTGGGATCCTGCTGGGTCTGGGGTTGCCATGTCTGGTAGGTGGTACCCCATCCTCCCGTCATGAATGTCTGAGGCCCACTGCCACCACAACAAGAAAAAAAAAAAAGAGTAACAATCTTAGACTTGCATTCCGTTTTTTTGTATTAAAAAAAAATTAATATATATATATATTTTTTTTTTTACAAGCGGTGATTTTCTGCACTGTAGTCAGCCATTGAATTGCACACCAAAACATCTTCAGTCATTTTCACACACCTCTCAAGGCTTAATTTTCACATAATGTCTCAAAAGGCTTCATATACATAAAAGTCCCCTATGTGAGTTTTGTCATTGCAGGCACAAGATGCATGGCTGTGGTCACGAAGCTTATGCCGTTTTTTTGACACTTACTTCTGATGAGGAGTAGCTTGTCCTTGAGTGAAGGGGTTCAGGCCGAAGCTGCTGTTTCCTCCCATTCCAGACGCCTGGAGCAGAGAGGAAAAAAAAAAAAAAGAGAAAGTTAAAGGAAGGAAAAGAGAGAGGAGGGAGTGACACCGAGAGACCACACTTGCGGTCCCCAGTGCGAGCCAACAGGCAAGGTCAGGGGTCAGGACCGGTCGCTGACGCACTCCATTAAGTCCATTTGATGGATTCTTCACGTTTAACCCCGGGGTGACACATCGCTGGGTCTCCCCACGAGAGTCAGCCTCACCGCCGGCCAGCTCTCCTCCCTGCTTTTGACATGTGCCCTCATGAATATTAGCCCCAGACAATGGGACTTGTCCATCGGGTTGGGACTGGGACTACGGATGGACCCACGTCGTCACAGACCCGACCACCCTCCCCCCCACCACCGCTTACCCCAATCTTCTCATCAATCAGCTGGCGGGCCATCTCCATCTGCTGGGGGGTGCCGCGGATGGAGAAGACACGCACGTTGGGGTCTGTGTTGGGTGGCGGGTTTCTCTGCAGCTCCACGTGCGCGCCCGACTGCTGGTTGATGTTCTTGATGGTCTCTCCACCTAGAGAAAGACAAACAAGTAAATAAATGCATATGAGGTCCGCCGGCAATCAAATAAAAGCACGTACATTTGTACTACGAGCCAAATAGGGACAACACCAGTCCTGAGATGATGACAGACTTATATTGCTGCACCTCAGAGCAGAGAGATTCTCCTGCACACTTCCTTTACAATCTACGGCCATGGTGCTTCACAATGGGGGGGGGGGGTCTGCCTGTGGCTTGGCTAGCCGCATGTTGACTCGCACAGTGGGGGATCGTATAGAGTGGTGGTACCTTCCCACAGCCTGGCATGCGTCCAACGGTGTCTCTACATTTCTGTCTTAACATCCGTGCTAATCAAGAGACAAAAGGAGACACTTTCCTCACAGACACCCCCACTTCGGATGGCCGCCATCCTGACAGCGTGTGGGGAGGGCAGTGAAACCAGCGGGGAGAAATGGAAAAAAACTACGTCGCCTCGGGGAAAGAAAAGGAGGCCAAAATCGAAGCGTATCCTCTTTATGGTCCATCGTTTGTCTCACTCTTTTTAACCTTTTCAGTCCTGACTCCATGTTGTTGGGAGGTGGGGGCACTAGCAACTATCCAAACTCCCACCCCCCTGCACTGCCTCTTGCTTCCCTGTCCTAGTGAAAAGGTAGAGGGGGGCTTCCCGAGGGGACAACCAGGGCTGTCCCAACATCAATTACACATTTGTTCGCTGGTGGCTGACACTTGGGACGACCCCGACCGACCCGGGAATGAAAACGCTCATCAAAACCTTCTCCTCCTCCTCCTCCTCCTCCCCCAGCCTCTGCCAATAGACTACGCATGGACCATTAACCCATTGTCAACCAAATGAAACTTCTGCCTTAATGAAGCCATTATGAGCTCCTCCAGTCAGACGGCAGAGAAGGATGAAGAGCAGCACCATTCACTTCATGGACTGGCGCTTGGCGGCTCCACATCATCTGGCCTTATTAATGAGACTGGTTTAGTGAGGTGGAGAAAAAGGGAAAGAAAACAAAAAGTGCAACTGACGGAGGAGGAGGAGGAAGGGGGGATTTACGGGCGGAGCAGGGCTGGTTAGGTGGCCCCTGGTCTGAGAATATTGAGCAGGGCTCTTTGCCCTGCAGCGAACGGAGAGACCACAACCAGGTTCTCTGGCACCTTCTTCATATAAAACAAGGCCTTGATAATCTGGTAATTTTATAATCTTTGCACTGTCGCCACATCGTTTGTACACTGATCCGAGCTTGTCAATTCAAGTTGTTGATAACATATCAACTTCTCTGGAAGGAAGTTAGCCAATTTGTGTATGATAAGTATACAACAGAGATTGTTATATCTGACAGAAAAAATAGAGCTTGAGAAAAATGTTTTGTCCATTGTGTGGTTATGTGGAGGGAACTACATAATTTCAGGTTGAGTTTAGTTTGAACCATTGAAGCTCTTCAGAACTAAATCCCTGTGTTTCGGGCTGTGTGTGTCAGTCCGCAGAGAGCCTCCTCTCATTCTGGGACATTGATTCTGTCCGCAGTCAGTCAACACAAAGATAAAACATTTTTAAAATTTGTTTAATTTAAAAGACCTCTGCTGTGGGAAAAGTGTATACCCATACTAAAGAAAAACGTAAAAGGAAAATGTTGTAGAATAACAACAATTATGAATCGTAGAACATAGGGACTAATGAATTTTGAAGGAACCTTAAAAAAAACTGCAGAAAATGCGCACCGACACAATGAACTCTATGCCGTTCTTAAAATTGGCATATGGCTCCTTCAACTTCTTCATTATGTCTCGTCCCACAAATCAAGCGGTGGGTGGCTTGATTCGTCAACAGGCGCCGAGTGTGTGTGTGTGTGTGTGTGTGTCTGTTAGGGAGAGGAGGGAGGGGTCAAAGCAGAGTACCAGCAGGCTGCATATGGCATCGTAAAGATATTAATCACCACATCCTTAAAGGTCTGGCTGACAGCGCCCAGACCCACCGCCATCTTCACCATATTGGGCCAGTTCATATGCTAATGCCTCGGGGGCGGGGGGAGAGAGAGAGAGGGGTGGGGGGTGCAACGCCCAGGGTTTATTTGTTTCCCCTCTGCCCACTAAATGCACAAAAGCCACTTGACATTTCTATTGCCATGTTTTTATCATAGGTAAAGAGGCCCTCTCTTTAACCACGCCCACTACCGCATGCACACACATTCACAGAACGGACACACACACACACACATTCACGGACGGAACGGACACACACACACACACACACACACACACCCGTTCCTCCTAACGCAGTGGTCAATGACTTTTAAATAGCTGGCAATAGAGTGGGCATGAATAGCCAATAAGCTGATTCCTTCCTTTCATTCCCTGGCTGCACTCTATTGGGCTGAAAAGAGCTCATTAGATAGCCGGCAGCCTTCCACATGATTGAGGGCTGTTATTATGCACCTTTAACAATTAATGTCACATTACACGCATTAGCCCCATCATTAAGCCCTTAGTGGAGCCAATGAATGCCACTTGTGCTGTATACATGAGCCCAAAGGCTGGGGCTAAGGGCGGTGGTGGGGTAGGGGACAGAGAGAGAGGGGCTCGCTCTAGATAAAACCCCCCCCCCCGCCCCTACTCTTATTTCTTCCCATAATTTTCACGCAGTTAGAAGACAAAAAGCTATCAAGTGGTAAGAATAAAACCCTGGTAAAATCTGTGTCGGGTATTTTTATGACTTTTGTATGAAGATTTGCAGTTCCAGCAAGTGAATAAGGCCAATTATTACATTTAGAACATTATATATAACAGTTATACTTAGACAAACGCGGTGGACTAGTGGTAGCTTAAATAAAAAAGCAGTTATAAATAAAATTGTTAAGAATAAAACATTAAGTTTCCTCACCTTTCCCAATCACCAGACCACACTTGTCGGCGGGTATCGTGTACGTCACTTCCTGTAGCCCACCAGGTGCAGCCATGTTCCAGTCACTGCGGCCTCTACCTCTGCCTCTCGGCCCCATGGGACTCCCGAAACCGTCCCGCTCCTGTGGACAAAGGACCAGAGGGTGAGCGGAGGAACAGTGATTGGAACTGGATGAGTTGAAATTCTTGTTATACGTTTTTAAAAGTTCCTCAGAAACGTTCGCTGAGGAGACCAAGTAATATCACTAGGTATGTTTGAACCATCAGAATTCCAAATCAGTCAAGAGATTCGAATAGCTCAGCTATGTTTCCATTCTAACGATAGTTTAACTGGGCAGCGTGAAAATTCGAACACTGGAAAAGTGTAGACTTGACAAAACACAAAAAGCTTGGATAATTCTAGCACAAATCAGTTTTTTTTGGGGGGGGTTACACTTCCTTGCATCACTTGCACACCTCCACCAATAGCAAACTTAAAGAATTCAGAAGAAGTGCAGTGTTTCCCTATCCAGACTGATCACCGTGACTATTCTCATTCATTTAAACCACGTTGTCTTTCAACCGTGCACCTCCAGAAGAACCAGTGAGTGAACCTAGAAAGTCGGAGAAGCCACCACCTGCTTGTTTGGGAGTTCAGCCCCCTAGTGGCGGCTCCTAGCACAGTCACTGGGGGCTGTGGAAGGAAAATAATTGAGAGCCCCCAAAAGAGCTTGAGAAAAACAAATTAAGCAATTCTAAGTGTCCTAAGCTAGAGTGAAATTATCACACTCTTTAAATGTATGTGAATTTTTTTTTTTTGCATGTGCCACCACAAAGCCCAATGAAGTTTCACCACGATTATAGTGAGCTTGGTTCTACCATGTGGACGGCCTTAGCCTTCCCACACACTCTAAACCCAGTGAGTCCCAGTGCTCGTTACCTGGGCGTACACCTTTGCTAGGACGTCCCCCCCACCCATCCATAGGGACAGGGGGTCCAGGGTGGGGGGCTGGGAGGACGGGGTTTGACTGGCTCGGTCCGGGAGCCACCCAGAAAGGGACTGGGCGGGGGACAGCTGCACCAAACAGGGAGTGGGTGAACAGGGGCTTTCTCATGAATTGAGGAAGAGCAGCAATACAGTAAGCAGTGTAGTACTGATAGAAATAATGAAAAAGGATGTCCTGTTGTATTCGTATAAAAAAAGTTTCCCGCAAAAATAGCAAATTATCAACGAGTGGAAAATAAGATACAAAATGCAGGAGGGCGTTTCGAAAAATAGTCTACAAGCAGACTTGTTGAATACATCCATGACTGTGTAAAACTGTTCATTAGTCTGAAATAATATGACGCAGGATATGTCAATAACAACAAGCATTCCAGCATTCAGCGCTACAACAAGAATTTTCAGTCCTAAAGGACTAGATTAAAGAAGGCTCCAGTCACCGTTTCCAGAGAGGGAAACGTCAAATAGATTTGAGGGTCAAGTTGTGGCAGTTTAGGGCTGATGTACCTGTACCTGTGCTGTGTGGACCAGCTCGTTGATAAGGTGCACGGCGTGCTGGCAGCGGTCCGGCTGGCCCATCACCTGGGCGATCCGGTCTGGACTGATCCCATCGTCTGGACCAGGAGGGGGAGAAGGTGTGGGGGGACACGAGTCAGTACCGCCACAACCACAAGAGGGATGCACGCATGTAGACTACCTACTTTATTAAATGGAGTCTAACAATGAAGCCTAGTCAGTACCGTCCCAACGCAGTTCAATAGGATCTGTGTCTAATCTACAAGCACTTTGACAGTGACGTGCTTGCTACTAACGTGTTTAAATGCGACCTGCACTCCACACCCTCCTGCTTCTAAATCTTTGTTAGAAGCGTTGAGGAGGTATGCACTTACATTCTGTTATATTATCTACAAATAATCATAATTGAATTAGTTCTGCAAGCGTTACAAAAATCCCTACAAGGTAGTGTCTTTAGTTTGAACCCGCATGGTGTGTACGTTCCATCGCCACGCTGCGTAGGGAAACGCAGGGCTGTCGAGGCGAGCTTCTCACCTGGTTTGAACTGGATCCTGACCCCGGCGTCGTTCTGGATCTTCTTGATCATCTCGCCGTTGCGGCCGATAACGATGCCCACGGCGAACCTGGGGACTGCCACCTGGAGCAAGGGGACGTGAAGGTCAGTGGAGCACATAACCGACCTGACCTACTATCTAGCTCGTTAAACACTTCTAAAATCCTCTGCTTCTTGCCTCTTTAGGCAAATGATGAGGTGAAAAAGACGCCCAGGTAAAGACGGTGTAAGTAAACATAATAAAACAGATTCCATAGCCGGTCTGATCCTGTGATGGGCCCTCACATGCGGGCCCTCACATGCAGACTGCTGTTACATAATCATAATAATAATAATTCATTTATTTAGTTTTTAGCGCTTTCTCAAGACTCAAAGCGCTTTACACAAAAATTGGTCGCCAATTAATTACACAGAATGAACAACGAATGGACCGACAGCTATCAAACAACACTCAGTCTGAGTGATACCACGGCAGCCAACTTTTACCAGACTTGCTCACCCAACATATAACGACGGCCTCGCTCGCACACATAGGACACACAGACCGACGTCAGGTGAATTGGCAGTGACTGGTAAGGGCACTGGTAGGAGAATGGAGCATGTTTTTTGACGGTGGGAGGAAACCGGAGTACCCGGAGGAAACCCACACAAACACAGGGAGAACATGCAAACTCCACACAGAAAGGCCATTGTGTCAGGAGGGGTTTGAACCCAGGACCTTCTTGCTGTGAGGGACCAGTGCTAACCA